>VYZP01011492.1:0-21087 GCA_013400635.1 Hypocryptadius cinnamomeus | reverse complement strand
TCTTCCCTGAGGGTACCCAACACTGGGAGCAGAGGCACAGAGACATTTCTTAAAATAATAGGCTTAGCTGATGTGAAACCCATATTCTAGCTTCCATAATTACTGAGTAGGTTATGCAGCAAGCTAAGATGGGAAATGGCTCAGAGCCTGTCCTGCAGAAGACAAAAAGCCAGGGGCATGTGGTCAGGATTGTTTCAGTGGTGCATTGCTAAGCCATCGAGATCCAAATGTCCTTCAGTTGTTGGCAAAGTGAGAGCATTCTCCACAGCCAGACTGCTTGAAAGACAGGCTTCTGCAGTGGTGAGGCTGCGTTAAATACCTGGGATTACTTGGCCAGAACTGGAGAAATGTTGCTAACACTACTACCAGCCTGTGGAAACGTGCAATTTATAACCAAGGGGACTGCACACACATCCTGTGACAACTCCAAATGGCATTTAAATCCACCTCCCAAAACTAATTGGCTGAAATGGGGAAAGCAGGTGAAATAAAGAGGATGATGAAAGAGGACAAAATCACATCAATTAAAAAATAAATGCAGATTTTTTAGTGAAATGTGCTGTGATACACAAATCCATGTGGAAATTTTCATGTCCAGGAAATCCTGTAGATGTACAAGCTAGTGCAGGATTTTCAGCCAACATGACATCCAGTCTGTATGACTTGCCCTTGCCTGATCATGTTATAGTCATGAGCCTTGTTTAGTATGGTCAGACACCATAGACCTGGAAATCTTTAAAAGGAAAGGTGTTGTTCTTCAATTTTCTTTCACAAACTTATAAAATCCTAGCACCTTATTTCCAGGGAGGGCAAAGAAAGAGCTGTGTTCTTGGTTGTAATCAGTGTCAGCAGACGGAATGCACGTCTGTGTGTTTCTGGTTTCTCTAGTCAAGTGTGATGTTTTCTGGTAGGTGAGAAAGTGTGGAGTCACTCTCGGCACAGGAACGGAAATGGGTCAGCAATGACAGAGAAAATACCTCTTTATGCAGGCAGCTGCAATTAGTGATGAAAACTTCATGTTCAATCACACCAATGCAGGGCAAAGTAATGGTTACAGAAAGAAACTTGACTAAAACACCATGTTTGTCATTAGGTTTTTTCCTTCTTTGTAATGTAATATGTTTCTATTTCCAAGTCAACAGAGTTCAGGGTATGATGGAAAGCAGGAACATCTCATCTGCTTGCTTGGGTCTGCCATGAGGCATCCTGGTTTATAGATGAGAAGTATAAAAAAGGCAGCAGTGCAGTGTTTCTAATCTTACCCAAAGCTTTTTGCATATGTCTGTCCCATCAGGATTCTTATCATGCAGAGGCATGAGGTGGTTTAGCCATGTTTCAACAGTGAGGTCAGAGTAACTGAGGCTGAAGGTGTAGCCAGCCCTTTGTACTTGGTCAGTGCTCTCCTGTCCACGAGCCCCAGTGTCCCAATGTCAATGCCATCCCTCCTGGCTCCCAGTGCTGCTCCTCACACTGGGGAGCTCTCAGCAGTGACAGCCTGTGTGAATTGTGGGCACTGTCAGCACTTGTTTCAGTGGGGTTGATCACATCACCAGGATGTCCAGGGTTTTGGAGTCAGACCCAGGTCAGATGGCACATGACCCACTACAGTGCAGAGGGGGAGAGCTCTTGGTTTGAAGGGCTGGTATAGTTCACACAAGGTCCCTCTGCAATGTATTTCCTCTTAATCCAACCTGATTACTTTACTAGACTTTCCATAGTTCACAGTAAAAAGCTTTGCATATTCATTTTTATAGGCAAGTTTTCCAAAGGAGACACCAAGTTTCAGGTCTCCATGTTGAAAAATCTGTCCTTAAATTTCATAAAGTAAGTTGCTTTTTGGCATCATCCTATTTGAACTTGTTTCCTCCTTTGTGAAGTTAGAAAAAAGCAGCTGCAGTGGACAGATGGATCTGTAGTGTGTTCCAGTTAGCTCAATATCCTGTCCAGGAAAAGGCATAAAATTATGACATATTGTGAAGCTTCTCCTGAGCATTCTGTCTGCTCCTCTCCAGTCAGAGAGGCCTTTTAAATAGGGTCGTTATTAAATGTAGGGCTGGCTGTCAATAGCTTTGGGTTGCCTTTGGACTAGAATGTTTTCAGAAGCAGAGCTGGGGGAAGGCAATTGGGTTGGTGAGCTGCTGAAGAAAGGGGCATGGGATGCTGAATCCCTAACTTCCTATCCCGGCTTTGTCTCATTAATTGTCAAAAGCAGATCCCACTGTGTCTCTGAGCTCCTTTTCTCTGTGTAAAAAGGGGAGTACTGGCCTAGGGTGAAATGAAGCATGGTGTCAAGATGCTTTATATGTTAAAGAATGTCTTGTCCAGTTCAGAAATAGATCTGTAACAGTAGGATTCAAAGTCCATCCCCTCTGCCTTCCCTCTGCCTCACCTCTACACAATTATTCTTCTAGGTAATCCAATCTCCTAGGAAAGAAAACATGTCTTTATATTCCTCCAATGGGCATGAACAGCAGTTTCCACTGAAAGAAAATCCTTAAAAATGTATGATGGTGTTGAAACTTCACAATAGTATTATTAATAGTATATTATTACTATTAATATACTATTAATAATATAATATATACTACTACTGTTATTGTTATTGTTGTTATTATTGTTGTTATTATTATTATTATTAAATATTAGTATTATCTAATAATATCAGTGTATTTCATGGGTAGTTTTCTTCAGCTCTAATGATGAGCTAGTAAGAGTTCTACTTCACAGCATTTCAGACAAAAATCTTGTGACTACAACAGAACTGTACCCTGGAGTGTTCTGAGAAAAGCCATTAAGGCACTCTGGTATTTTAAATTTTTAGCTTTTTGGGATGTTTACCTTCATCTCCTTTTTTCTTTTAGCTTACTACCTTCAAGTCAGCTGGCCCCATAAAAACAGAGGACACTGAAAATTCTGAGTAGCAGAAAGTTATGCCCATGGGGTAAAGTTTAGGGTTCTCTTATGAAAATAACCAAAATCTGTGTAATTACAGAATCACAAAACAAGCTGAATTGGAAGGTACCCTCAAGGATCATTGGGTCCAACTCCTGGCCCTGCATAGCACCATCCCTCCATCACAATTAATCTCTGTACAGTAAATCTTATTGCTAAAAATGGGTCTGAGACTCTCCAGATTAATTTGAACTTAAATCCTCCTTTAGTAAATTGCTGGGACTATACTTTTTAAACCTCTTAAAGTTCAAGTCTTTGAAAAATGCAAAAGCTTTTAAGTATTTCAGCATTCCACCTCCACCTAAGCTCGTTGTGTGACCAAGACTTTACTGGAAAAGCTAGTATGTTCCTGCTAAAGGGCATGGTGAGGCAGTGGGCAGGTATAAATAAATTTATGAGCTTCTCCAGTGTTGCTCAGGAATAATTTTTTAGCCAAATAAATTTTTTTATGTTACCGTTATTAGAAAATTGATCAGTTCTCCTAACTCAACTAATGGAGTTGGGTGGTTCTTTGAGAAAGGGTATCTCAAAACTGTGATCAGCTTGATCTGTGCAGGGATTTGCTGCACAGAACCATTTATTCTCCCTGATTGCAGGATGGGGTGCACAGACCCCTCAGGTCTCTTTGGCTGGGATACACCAGACACTCAGAAAAACATGAAAAAAGCCTAATAATAATTTCTTACTACCACACATATTCACAAACATGCAGGGCAACAAAGCCATCTTCTTCTTTCTCATGATCTTTTCTGCAACATATAAGTTGCAGTGTTTCCAGCTGTGCCTTCTGTGTGATTTCTGAAAAAAGCTGCAAAATTTAGGCAGCTGCAGACTCCATCCTGAGAAAGAATGGCTCATACCAAGGTCCTCCTAGGGTTGTGCTGCTCCTTCGTGCTGTGGGACTGCTGTCTGTCATTGCTGCTCTGGTCCTGCACACTCCCCACATATGTCCTGGTCACATGGAGGGATGGTTTTGCTGTGAACATTGTGCTGTAAATTGTTGCAAGCAATGTGTGTAAAACCATTAAACCTGGGGTATATGTTTGATTTCCGTCAAATATTTGACAAGCTTTGGTTTTACGGCATTCAGCAAACACTTCCTAGCAGGAGAGACAGACTTTCCATATCATCTTCTTATTTCCTTCCCATTTAATTTTCTCCTTTACTCACCTGCCCCTACCCTTGCTGCCTGCATGGGAGGAGCACTGAATTTCCTGCCCTGCCAGACAACCTGGGCTGGAAGGCAGGAGTCTTTTGGGTGACAAGCTCAGAGGCAGTGGGAATACCAGTGGAACTTACACAGCTGTGGCACTGAAGACTGGGGAGCTCCCATTGCATCTTGCTGGCAGTTTTAAGTCCTGGAACTGTGAGATCTCTCAGGTTCCTCATGTCAGTGGCTGATGGTGAGATTGGGCTGATACAGATGACTGAAACCTGAAGGTTCTCCGAGAACTGTTCCTTCACTTTGGATGTGAAAGCTCAGAGGATTTTTTACAACCTTGATTTCAGCTACCTCCTTTGAAGAAAAAATGAAGAAGATTTCAGGGCACATTAAACCCAGACAGAGTGTGGTTTCACAGAGATTCCAGTTCAGGCAGAGGGAACAAATACCAGGTGAAACTCTCACAACCTTTGCTTCAGCACTGCAAGAATTGGCATCAGCCTGTGCATTTGGCTGTTGGCAGGAAGAGCTGATCCTGCATCAGCTGATTGACAAAGCAGCAGACCGGCGAATTCAGGAGCAGCTCTTGATGGAACTTGATACCTTGACTCTGGCCCAGGCAGTGGAGCTGGGATCACAGATGGAGAGAGTGCTGCAGAGAAATTGCCCTGGGTTTATTCCAGTTCTGACAAAGCAGTGGGAAAACTGCAGCAGCATTAGTAAAATTTGGAAGATAAGAAATTATAATTGCTGTAATCAGTGGTACTGCTGGAGACAGAGAAAACCTCCTGCCCTCACAACAAAATATGATCAAGAGAAGCAAAGTCACTTCAGCCCACTTTGTCACAGCCCAATGCTATCTGCACCAGTTATGAGGAGACAGCACCTGGGCTGGCAAGTGAGATGTCCTGCCACTACAAGTATAACTCCCAGCAAAGTCAGGAACGTGCAGGTAGGCTGCTGATTGCAAAGGGCCTGGGACAGAGTGACAGAAAACTGGACATGGGCTCCTGGGAGCTGACCATTCAAAGTGTGGGTCTGCTGGTTATGCAGAACCCTAACTCTCAGCTAAGTTCAGTCCTCCAGGTTATACTGCAGTACTTGAACACTTTTACATGCTTGACTTTTGCTTTTTCTCTTTTGCAAGACTTAAATCTTGCATGAAGGCTTTTGTGAGGTGTTAACAATTGTAAGAGCAGTGTCTGCACTGGGTTTGGTGTATTGATGTGTTCTCTGGAGGTTTATGCTAAAGGATCTGGCACAGAAGTAATGTTATAAATGGAGTTTTCAGACTGGTACTAAAGGAGGCTCTCCACTGCCTGAAGGAAATCACCTTGACCCTTTATAACACATAGGAATAGCACTCATTTCTGTAAGAGCTTAGATCTCCATTGCTCCATAGGCATTGTGCTCTGAAACGGTTGTGTAATGGAGCATCAGGTTTATACAGATATCTGTAGGTAAAGATCACAAAGAATGACAAATAGGAAGGGGACAATCCAATGGGCATCATAGAGTTGTATCTATATCTGAGATACCTGTCAGATAAGACAGGTATCTCAAGTCAAAGAAGTTCTGCTGTAACATCTCTCTCTATCTCTATGGTATTCTGCTCTATTTTAGCCCAAACTTCCTACTTATATATAGTGGCAGAGGAAAGCAGGATCAGTTACTATTTCTCTTTTTTCCTTTTTAATTTTTTTTAGAAAATATATGTGTGTGCTTGGCTTGGTTGGTTGGTTTTCTTTCTTTCTTTTTCATTAAAGAAATTATTTCATCCTCTTTTGTTCTGATAATTACCCTCTATTTGATTTCTCTTTGGTAGATCAGTGAAACTAACCATTTGTGTAAGATAATGTAACAGGGTTAGGAAGAAAGGAAACAATGATAAGGAAACTTGATAGAGCCAGATCCAATAAAAGGACAAATGTGAGCAGAAATGATAGTAAAACAAGAGAATAAAAAGCACAGTCGATGTGGAATTAGGCTCTTTTCAAACAAGGTGATCATCTCTGGGCTGCACAGGAGCAAGCTGAAGTAGTTCCTCTCTAAAAGACTAAGAGGAAATATTTGTGATTGGTTTGAAGACATTTTTCCCAGTGCTTCTTACTTTGTCCTTGCTGAATTCTGCCAGGAGCTGAACAGACAAACTGCATCCCCTCACAGCTGCCCTGCCTTCCCTAAGGCAATTATTTGTGATTAGCTACCATAATGTAATGAAATGTTTAGATTGTCCTGAACCATTGAATGCTGTACCTCTAAGGCCTGTTATTAGTGCTACTCCTGACAGGTAATGAAAACATTATTGAGGCTAAAAATGTCTGGTACTCTTTGTGTATTCAGCACTGGAGCAGTGAAAAGGCTGACTGAAGGGAAATTAGCTGTAGTGAGAAGTACTCCGACCTGAGGCAGTGCCAGCAGGATCTTCAAAGACTTGAAAATGTATGATTTGCATCTTTTTGTTTCCTTTTAAATGTCACTTGATCTTTGTGGTTAAGAGGAAAACTGAGCTCTGTTTTGTTAACCAAAGTTTACAGCTTTTTGGATGTTCATGCAGGTCTGTGTGCCATTTTTCTTGAACTGACCTTAAGAGAGAATGAAACGGGACACAACTTCTATAAGATTTTTTTCTGATCTTGTGATGGTTTTAAGCCAGTGCTGTGCCAAGAAAAATCATTAGGTAGTTACTGTATTCCTATGGTGCTGAAAGCTGGATTTTGGCTTAAAAGGCATATTTCCCTGATCTGATAAGCTTTCAGATCTTTCTGTGCATTCAAGTTGGCACTGGTGAAGGTGAAGAATTGTGGTGTGGATTGAGTGACTGGATCTTGCTCACATCTCACTCTGCATTCCTTGCCATGTGAAGTAATTTGCTGATTCCTGGGGAGATACACAGGGCACTTCGGGGGCCTGGGAACAGCCAAGGAATGAACGACTTGGAATAACCATACCCACTCTGCTCATGATCTTGCTGCCCTGGATTTTATTCTGCAAGAACTTTTTCTCCTTTCTAAATGTTGCCAAGTTGGAGAAATTCTGTGTCACAATTTATTAGAGATACTCTCATATCCTCCAGCCGTCTCTCTAACCTTACAATGTGGGAAGCCAGGTCCTTCCCACTGAGCCAAGGACTGACATGCTCTTGTAGTTAACCTTTCCAGGGCAGCAGTTTCTGCTCCTTGCATTTAAAAAAAAAAAATTACTGCTTCATTGATAAAGTGTAGGGAAGCCAAAATGAACATTTGCTGCAATCCTAGAATCTCCCTTGGTGGTACATAGGCCAAGGAGGAGCTCCTTTAGTCCCTCCTGAGGAACTAAATGGACATAATTTGCATTTTTGGTGAGGAAGATGAAAGATGCTTTCTGTTAGTGAAAGATGAAGATGCTTTCTGTTAATTTCCACCACAATATACGTTTTCTGTGACCCAGAGGCACAACTTGGAGTGTAGGGCAGATGTGCCAGATGTGTAGGTGGATTGTGCCAAACGACTTAGGATATGGACAATTTCTGTCCCTTTGGTTACCTTTTTTATCATACTGCAGTTTCAAGCCTTGAAATAAACAGCTTAAATTATGTGGACTGGGTGGGATGTGCCATTTTGCACTGTGAGGTTTTCTCTTGGCTTAGCAACAGGGGTTCAGTCTTTTCTCATGTCACCTTTTCTAGACCTCTCCTCTCACCTGTGGACATTCTTGGCCCCTTTCTGAGCTCTCCACCTGATACATGGGTTGCCTGTAAATCTGGATTGCTGCAGGAATTCCTTGCTCAGGCCTGCTCTTCCATGTCACGGCTGTTACAATAGCCTATCCCTCCCTGGCCTGTGTATTGTGATAAAATAGATTAATAAGCATGTACAGACACTAATTACTGGATTAGAAGGTTACAAGGAGCCAAAAAAGATCTTCTCACCTGTCCTACCACTGGAGATCAGCTCTCCCTGAGTCACTCCTGTCAGGTGTGTCTAATCTGTGCTTAAAGACAGAAAGTGATGGTTCCATGGTGTCCTCTAGGCAACCTGTCCCAGTTTTTCATTATCCATACTGTTGGTGGTTTATTGATTTTGTTTAACTTCAGTCTTTTCTGCTTCAATTTAAATCCATTAAATCTTGTTTTATTTGTCATACATTTGGAGAGAAGATTTCTTCCTTGAATCAGCAGTTAATGACTGTTTTCACACTGTACTCTCTCTCTCTCTGGGATGCACACTGTACTTTCAATCTTTCCCCATGATTCATCCTAAATAATCCTTGTTCTTATTTTGCCTATTGCCACTTGCTCCACGTATCCTGATGTAGGATACACATTAAGCTGTCTTAAATGTTCCAGCTGAGACCTCATCTGTGCCAAGCTCAGGTTCCCCATGCCCCTATAACTACTCTAGCTATTGTTTCAGCCACTTGCCCTGTTGGAAGTGTCAGAAGAGCCCTGGAAACTGTTTAAATGAATGAGACAGGAGCCTTGTGGCAAAAGCACAGCTGGTAGATACACTGGAGTCACTAAATCCAATCTAAATCTGAGCAAGGGACATCACATGAAGTCAGCACTGTGGTAAAAGGTTCCTGAGAAAAGGCAAGATCTTGGAGAGAGAAGGGGGCATTTTGGTTACAGATTCATACAGCTCTTGTGGATTTTGAGAAATAAGGCCAAGCTTATGTGACCTTGGTTCATCTCATGAGTCAGGAGATTCCATTCCCCTGTGCCTCGTCACTTAATCTGGTATTACAGTGCGGCTCAGAGGTCTAGAGGTGTTGCCATTGCTACACAGAGAAGGAACAGAGGTGAAATCAGGTACCCAAGATCAAAGGAGAAGTAAGGCAGTAAGCTGGACACCGAGCAGCTGCATCAGAAAAAGGCATGTCAGCCACTCCCTAAGCCCCAGCAGCTGAAGGGCTTGGTCCCACATGCACAGTGTGCAGCACACTTCAGCCTCAGTGTGTGTGTGGCTGCCACCCTGGCACCAAAGGCTTGCTCTGCCCTGTGCCACGCGGGCGTAGAAAGGACTTAACCCTGCACAGGACCAGGGCACCCTGACCCCACAAACATCAGCTGCAGATCAGGCCTGGTGCTGATGCAGTTCTTGTGCCTGGTTAAAATCCTTGTAAACAGCCCTTTTACTTCCTGTCATGTGGAAAGAGAAGTGGAAACAGTGGGCAAAAAAAGGTCTTTGCAAATGGCACAGCTTCAGGCAGCTGAATCCACGCTCAGCAACAGTGTTGCCAGATAAGTTTCCTTGAAAGTTGTTATTTTATATAAGCTGGCATGTTACTTGATCTCTTCTGCTTTGAAAAGCTCATGAGAAGATTTTTCTACCACCCTGGAGAGAGGAGGAAGAGAGTGAGCAGGTTGTTGACACTGGAATATCCCATGTCACCCAGCTAGGCTAAACTCAAATAAGGTGTGAGAATGCAAAGTTGTGCTGGATTCAATTCACTTCCTGAACTCATGAGCAGGACCTAGCCTGTCCTTGTCCAATGTCTGAAAATCATCCTTCTTCCCATGTTCCTCATTTTTCTGCTGGCTCCAGATCTCATGTGTTCACACACTGTACTCTGCCTTTGGCTGCTAAGCCAAAGTTTCTGTTTGTGTAACACTTGCAGGAGTCCAGAGCCCAAATGCAGGGCAAATATGTAAGAAACAACCACTGAAGGCCAGTAGGGGCAGCTGAGGAGGGGAAGCCTCCTGGGTTTTATGCACATGCAGTGATTTGGACCAGGAGTCAACCTGAAGATGAAGCACATGACAACAAAAGGGGGAAAAAATCTTATCTGACTATCAAAACCCAGGCTGACTTTGTTAGCAAAGCTCTTACTCAAAGCTATCAAGACCATGCAGTAATGGCATATGTCTTAGACTGAGACATATGAAAAAATAACACTCCTGTTATTGATAGTTCATGGTAGGGGTGCATGTTTCACTGAGTGTCACTTGGAGCCCCGCTAAAATCACCTCAACAATGCAAAATATGGTACTATACTTTTCCTTTCTATTTAATTTTTCCCATTGTCTTCTGTCTCCACTTTGACATCATGCCACCTTAAAATGCCATAGGAAAGAGTCTACAACTGTGTTAGGGGCATTTCTGTGCTGGCAATCCAGAGAGGCTCCAGCTGATGTATATATGCATGGCTTTTAGCCATGTCTGTTTCCTTATTGTCTTTTTCTCCTCTGTTTACACAGTATTCTGTGTGAGGAGATCTCAAACCTTCAGAGAGTTATTAGACCCAATAGAGAAATTAAAAGATACAATTAATGAGCAGGGACTGAGGTGGTTGAATGTCTGGCTCTGCTGCAGGTGCTCTGGTATGACTAGAGCGAGTAATTTACCCTGAACCAGTTAATGAACTTCCTCCCTCTCCCCATTTCCCTCCCTCTGTCTTACATAATTAAACACCACAGGGCAGACACTCTCACCATGTTTATCCAGCACTATTGGTCATGGGCCTTGCAGCATCTAGGAACTCAGCAGGATGTGCCAGAGGAAGGGTGTTTGGAGTAATCATATTGCAGCAGGGCTGATAAAAAGGACAAGCATGACCACAGAAACATTAGTTTAAAAGCAAACAACATAATGAAGAGGGAGCTGCAGTGGCTGAGTGTATTGGACAATTTGTGGTGATGTTTCCAGTGATGGCAGGAAGAAGTCAAGAAAGGCAGGATTTTGTATCAATCACTGCCTTGCATTTCCTGGGCTTCATGTAGGCCCTTTCCTTCAGAGTTCTCTTTAATTAACAATGATTTATAATTCTGCAGATTGAAATCTTGACTAAACAAGGAAAGACTGGTTTTAAAAGTAGACTGAGTGGTTAGAGTGGTTATAAAATAAACAAGCCATATATCTCATGACCTTCAGCTTCCAATTTCACTGCAGTCCCATTATTGAACACTGAATTGATGATAACTGAGGGAATATCAGTGGATGCCTTGTGGCTAGTTCTATATGCACATATACACTTGGGATTTCTTGAGCCTTTGTCTTCAGTGGGGTCTTTTCTCTTTAGAGGGGTTTGCCCTGTCTATAAAATATTTGCTGTATTTATACTCCTTTAAGTCAGTAATCCTTCTATAATTTCTCAACAGCACTCTGAAAAAAAAAACTTAATTGAGTTTGAAAAAGGTGAATATATCTGTTCTAAAGTGCAGTGACAAAAATGTAGTGGCAGCAGAGTTACCATGGAAGGACACATCATCACAGCACTTGCTGCCTGGTCTTCTAGAGCAGAAGTCTCCATTTCTTTCATGGAATCCTTAGGATTCCCACTCAGCTATTTGATCAAGCCTTTAAACACTAAGGGAAGCTAACTGTGGATATTGTGTTCATTCAGTGCAGAGTTGCAGGCCAGAATGACCTTTTAGAGAGTATACAAACTTCCACTGCTTGGTGGATGTCAGTACTTGAGGCTCCTGAGCTGCAGAGCACAAGAGCTGAGCATGGGCCCTGTCTTTGGAGGAGGATTCACACAGTTTCTAGGTAGGACTTCTGGTCTGTGCACAGCTGAGCAGTGCCTCCACCAGACAGCTTCAACCACCCGTAAGAGCACCTGCCTTGCAGAAAGGTTCATGGTAAAATTCTCACAGAGAAAGATGGACATTTGCTCCATGACTCTGAGGCAGGACCTTCCCTGTGGCCAGGTGTGTTAGATTTCCTTTTTAGTACAAAAAGTGAGGCTTAGTCCCCATTTCATGGGAGCAGCCATGTTATCTGCTCATATCTTCACACTCTATGTTCTACATGAACTTGTGATATCTTTTGCTGGGACGGTACTGAGTTTTCCCTATTGAAATAAAAATAGAGAAAGGGTGTGAGTGAGAAGGAATGTTGACCTGGTTTTATAAGGCAAGCAAAATATATCCCAATTTTCATGAAAAGATAACCAGCCATCTAACAATATAAGCTTTCCATGTGTTGAAGGCAGAAGCAAGATGAGGCAATAAGCAATATCTTCCCTTGAGATTTGCCAGCAGAGGGAGTGTTGCAGTGCAATGTGTCCTAGAGCAGGGAAACTGCTGGAGTCTGAATTTTAGTTGTCTGTGTTCCAAATTTTATTTGACATATTATATTGCCATATTGACCAAAAAAGGATCTTTTTATGTTTCAGAACAGTAACAATATTAATTATTGATACAGTTGATACTTTACATTTCAAGAATGAAATGACACTACATAGCTAGTGCTGTGGCTAAAATGTAGGACCTCATTTGGTACAGATCAGCTGTCAATTTGTATCTACAAATATTTTCATAATAGTTATGTCTCATATCGCTGCACTGATAAAAAAAATGTATTTCTGATGCAAAGAGCAGCTTGTAAAACTGAATGGAAGAAATAAACCACAGATAAAAGACACAGAGAGCCATGAACTTTTCAGTGTTGTGCAATCATTTTGTACAAATAACCTATCTTGCACACTTGTCTTCTGCTTAACACAGGAAACCTTTATGCCTCCTCACTGCCTCACTTCTTCATCTGCTGGGCAGTCCTACCTGTCTGGAGCTAAAGCTGAGGGATTTGGTGATGAGGCACTGGAATGCAGCCTGTGTTTATTAGGGGCAGTGTGTATTTGTCTGTACAAAGTGCTCTGCCCAGACGCCTCTGCTCCTCTAGATGGCTCCCAGATCCCACACTCTGGAATCCCCCACACCCTGGCCAACATTTCTGCTAAGCTCTGTGAGGCAGCAGGAGTGGCAGTGTCAAAGAGGAGATGCCGCTTTTGGCTTTGGGTTATAAATTTATTTTTTTAAATAAAAACACTATAAAAGTGGTTTTATAGTTTTCCCAACTTTAAGTTGGGATTGGCTTGTTGAACGGAACTGGAGAAGCTGTGGAGTGCAGCAGACCCACTGCTGGGGTGTTTGTCTGCTCTGGCAGTCCTGCACTGATCGAGTGTCGTGTGACAACACCGTGGTGGAGGCCCAGGTCACCTCTGGGACCAGGTTAATCCGGGCTCTGAGCAGAAACAGAGCACTCCAGCTGGTAGTGGGTGGGGGGAACACACTGAAGTATTGGGAGTCATGGTGCTGTTATGATGTTCAGATATTTCACTGATTCCATGCCTTGTTTTGCCATTGGATCCAAGTCCTCCCTCCTGCCTTCACCTGGCACCACCTCGAGTGATGGTAGCTGCCAGAGCCTTGCTCACCTAGTCCTGCTGGTTTTGGACTTGCTTCACCATTCAGAGGCTTCCCAGTGAAGGCACTAAATACAACTAGAGCAGGACATGCAGTGGATGTCCACGTCTTGTTTTCCCATGCCAGGAGTCATTAGCATAGTGCAAGTTCTCACAAATCTACACAACTGGCTTTGAGAGATTTTTTTTTAACTGCACCTCTTGGGAACAATGAAAAATCCATCTTTTGTGGAAATGGGAGATATGTTGTTTTATTGGCTTCATATATAAATGGTTCTGTATATAAAAATGTTGCCACTTTAGATTGAGAGCTCTGCAAACAGTGCTATTGCTGTGCATAGATGATTAACAAAACATCTGTGTCACCCAACTGCTTAGTGCCAGAATTAATTTTGGATGCCTATACGTATCTGCACTGGAGCAAGAACCTCCTGGGAAGTTCCTTTTCTCATCCATCTGTGAATTTTGTTTCCTCTTGTGCAGTTAAGATGCAAATGTTCGTGTCCTGCATCAAAAACTGAATATGTTTTGCAAGGAAAATGCCATCATTCAGTGGTTATAGAGCACTTTCCCCAGTACCTGCAGAGGCTTTCATTTCTAGTGCCTTTCAGAGTGCCTGTCAAAATGCCATTTATGCACAGAGCAGAATCAGTCTGAAGGTTCAGAACCTCTGCTGACAACAGCATCCCTGCTCAGCAGTCCTCATCAAGGCACAGTGCTGCATCTGCTCTTCTTCATGCTGGTTTGCTCTTTATAAACATCTGTACCACCTGTAATATCCACTGAAATGACAGGCAATTCAGAAAAAGTGGTTTTCTGCTGACTAATAAACAAAAGTTCTGTTTGAAGTTAATGTCTTTCAATCTACTTCTTTCTCATTAAGTGTAACAAGGTTTGCTTTTACAAGGCAGCAGTAAATAAAGGCAATTTAACAAAAGAGCTCGGGTATCTGGATTTGATCAGGAAGATAATTTGAAGTCTGGGGGACCTTATGTGGCTATTTAACATGATGTTTTCTGTGTAGTTTCTAATTTGAATCTCTGCTGGGTCATTTTTCCAGCCACAGTTGATCAGTGCAGAGGTGTTTGGGGTGGGTTGCAGCTACCACACTGTACCCTGCACTGTCATCTCATGTCTGAAACCCTTTCCAAGAGGCAACTTTTGAGGGGTGGTCGTGTCATCATTAATTTAAGAGCCTTTCTCAAGTTCTGTGCTTCTGTGTTATGTGAACCCTGAAAAACACAACTCTGGGCATATGGGAGGGCTCTCCCAAAGAATTTTGTTTACTCTTCAGAGTATAAATCTTTACATGCAAATTCATTTGCCACACAAAGTTCCCCTCAGGTAGGCCTGTGTCTCTTATACCATGTATAATCCAACCCCTGACTGGCATCCAATTTGCTTTAAGGATTTCTGGACAGGCTTTGCATTAACTTAAGTCTGAAAAAGTGTAGGTAAGTTGAGGCCATTAATTCTGGGTCTGTATCTCTTCCCCAAAAATGTGTGAAGGGCTTTTTGTTATAGCTCTATGGTTTAGCTCTATGGTGACTGAGGTGGTGTGGCTGGTTCCTTGGGATGGCAGTTCCATCACTGCCAGGAACCACTTCTGACCTCTGTGACAAAACTTCGTGTGAAGGGAACACTTTTTGTGCTGTGTTTGCTTTAAATCCAAGAACATAATTTAATTCATGAAAAGCCATTTCTGTGGCTGTTCTTCTGGAAAGGCTTGGTGGTCTTAGATCTTTTGAGGCATTTCCAACCTGATGAGCATCCAAGGAACATCCTAGAAGTAACATTATCTTGGGCAACTTTTGCCAGGCCAGCTGGAGAGAGCAGGGCCCTGCAGTCAGACTCCTCCCTCTCTCTCCAAGACTGTCCCTTTCAGAACAGAGGTGTATCAAACTCACAAAAAGGAGAAACTGGGTATTTCAAGTGCTGTTTCTGTCCTGGTACTGAACACACCTTTGTTCTTTTCCTCTGTGCCCTCAGCTCAGAATATCCATAATGACAATAACAGTTCCATGACCAGCACCTTTCAAACCCCAAGGCCACCCACTAAGTCCCTTCATGGCTATAGAAAAATCTCAGGTTTTCACCTGAGCTCTCAGTACACAGAGGCTGGATGAGTTTCATGCTACCATGTTAGAATATTAACCATTTAGCTATCATGGAAAGTTAAGAATTTAACTGAGTCAGGATCCCTGGGAAGCCAAGGAGTTCCAGAGACTCAGTCATTTCAGAAATTCCATTCAGCTTATTTTTCAAATATACATGACACAAGTCAAACCAGTACAAGTGACCCTAGACAACATTACAGCTGAAACCTCAAGCAGCTGTATTAGCAATCTTAAATTGCAGTGAAGGGAACACTTTCATTCACTAGTTTTGTCTATCTTTCTTTCTTTCCCTGCTTTTTAAGTGGCAGAGTTCAGAGCACACAGCACTCTGCAGGATGAGACCTCCTGTAAATGATTCCCTCCTCCCTGCCCTGGGAATTACACATTTCCTTTCCCTGATGTGCAAGCACTGAGCACAGAGGACAACTGGCTTGCTCTCACCTGTTAATGGGAACTGCATTTTAGTCTCATCCCATTGCAAATCAAAGACAATGGGCTGTGCCTTTCAGTCAAACAAGGTGTGAATGGAGATTTATGAAATGTATATTGATAGCAACTCAAGAGTTGTTACCATCACCTGTGAAGAAAACAATTGTCTGGATCCTGTGAAATATCAACTGAAATGCTTTTATGTTGTCTTGACTTCAGGGAAAAACTGTCCTCGTGTTCCTTGAGCTGGAAATTAGGTGATAACTACGGTCAGGTCCAAGTTAGTGGGAAAGCAAGTCAGACTTGCTTAGGGAACTTGCATCCAAAGTAAAATCAAAAGCCATCTAAATGGTCAGATTCCTTTTGTGGTTGTGAAAATTAAGGATAAAATTCTTCATTGAAAGACTAGTTGAAGTAAAATTATTTTCTGTTTAACCTCTCCTGCCAAGTGTTAGGCAGAGAAAATTAGGGAGACACAATAGCTGAGAAATTCACTATTGCTGTAATATAATACCATGTGAGAAAATTATTCAAATATCAAATCTAGAGAAAAAAATGATACCTGACTTTCCCACCAAATGAAAAATGTTCAGAAGACAAGAGTAACTTAGCCCATGGGAGCAAATGTCACATATGAGGGCAACCTGGATGGGAGGTGTCTTATTTTATGGAGATAAAGGTCTTCACACATCAAAGTCACAAGGTTTATTTTTCTGGTGACTTTAGTTTGACATGATTATATATGGCTACATGTAATAACAGCAAGACAGATCTGTAACTTCAATTTCATCCTATTTTCTTGGCATACTTCAGAGATGGTAAGAGACATGCAAAAAAAGAGCAGTCAGGGGAGCTTTGCTGTGTTTTGTGTATTGTTTGTGAAGTGTGAAAGCCTTGTTTCAGTACTCATTTTTCACATTTGTTCCAGGCCTTTGTCTTTCAAATGTTTATCTGCTCTGAGATTGAAGAGATGTATAAACAAGCAACCCTGTCCATGGATGATGAGGGTTTTTTTAAGAACTCTTCCCAAGAAAGAGCCATAATTGGTCTTTTGAAATTCTCGGTGTAATCTCATGGAAATCAAAGGCACAAGGGCTGTTGTCTAATGGACAGCCTCGCTGAGAATCACTGCTGCACAAATACTCAGCTCCCAAGCCTGTGATTGTGTTGGGAGCACAGGCTACGTCAGAGCCCTTTGTAAACCTCCCCTTCTGCTCTGACTGAGGACTTTAAACTCAAATTCTACAGAAAAATCCCAGTAAAATACCATGAGAAGTAGTCCCAGACACCCTAACAAAATACACACAGTACAGGTTGGGAGAAAGTTAAACCACATGTGACAGAGCACATGGTCAGAGCAAAGTCTGGGCTACCACAGACACAGGGAGACCTGCAGAAGGTACAAAATGCAGGTTGCTGGCCCTGTAGGGATTTCTTCCCTGGGCATTAGGAGAAGTTCAGTGGGCTCATGATATCAGAATTACCAAAGGTGAGCTCTAGGCCTCTCCCTGAGGCAGAGGGCCTGGCTAGACTTGGTGGAAACTGAAACTTCCACATCCTCTCACTCCTCAGGAGAGCTCCATCCCAGGCTCCATCTGGCAGACTTGGCCCTGCCAGGCTCATCCTGGCACTGGCTCTCATCCTCAGCAGCTCTGGGGCTTGTGTTCAGTCCTGGGCTCAGTGCAAGACTGCTGCTTGGCATTACTTGGTGCCCTTCATACCTAGAAGTTGTTTCCTTATTTCCCACAAGTTGTGGAAGCAATTGTGGGGCCTCTATTTCTGCTTTAAATGCATAGTTTTGTATTATACCCATTAAAAATAATGAATTTGGGAGGGGTCACAGCATGAATATCCTGGCATAGCTATGTTTAGAATTAGAGATGGAGCATAAGAGATTTCTGCCCTAATTTTTTTGCAATTTAATTCATAATTATCCTAGAATACAGTTGGGCATCCTCATTACTTTGCTTCTCCTTGCCTGAATAGTTTTTATCTTAGTTTCTTGCCATCTGTAAGTTTGTGTTCAGAACAGTGTTGAGGAGGCAGAGCTGGTACTGCTGAGCAGCTGCTGCTGCACTCACTGCTGTGTGAGCCAACTGCTCACACTGTGAAATGCTGCTCTGAGCTGCTCACTGCTGGCCACTCCTGTCCTGGGGACACTGGCGTTTGCCATTATTGGAGGACCTCAATTACATGTGTCACTGATTGCACACAGGAAAGGACACATTGCTCTGCTGCTTATGTGACTTGTGTTGCCACTGCAGTGCAATTTGATCGGGTTCAGAAGTGATTTTTGGACTTGTTTTGAAGTACTGAATTCTCCCCCTTGCCTCTTCCATTCAATTTATGTTCTCCTTCTTCTGCCATGAGAAAATACCAGTCTTCTATGGAGAAATTCTCATTTGGAAATAACTCTTGTGTCTTTCTTTTTCCAATTTACATGCTATGTTTTGGAGTCTAAAGTCAGAAATTCTGTGACACGTCCTTCGATGTGATTTGCAATTTGTCTTCCCATATGAGGACTCACACTTCCTCTGTGACAAAGCACCCTGGTGAATGTGATGTGCAAGTCAGGCTAAAGGATCTTCTGTTCTAGTTTCATGGATGCCATTCACTTGTGTTTTTTGATTTGGTTTGGTTTGACTTTTTTTTTTTAATTTTTAGAAAAGTCTTTCATTGTTCACTATCTCAGTTTTCAGATTTTAAAATATGCCAATCATTCTTGTGAGGACTGTCCCCAAAACCTGGGTAAAGAGGCATCCAGCATTTGGGTTAAAGGCTGCCATCTATATTTATGTGGCATCTCATTCTAGATATGAATGGACTGAAGCTGAAATCAGCCAAGTATCTCAGCTGGGTGCATTTGTGGAACTCCTGACAATAGCTGAACCTGAAGCTGACAGACAGCAAGTACTATTTTTACCTCAGGAAACTTTTTTTTTGAGGACACTTTGCCGTGACTTCATTTTCTGCTTCAAAGTTGAGAAATGTCCAGACTTCTGTTGAAGAAAAGAAGACTGAGGCCCTCCCAGGGTCAGCTGTCTGTGACAAAAACATTTCCTGATACTGACAGTGTGGCNCAAAAACACTTCCTGATACTGACAGTGTGGTTTTAATCCTTCTGCTCAGAGCCAATGATTTGGGTGTGCTCTGATAACTGATCCATTTAGTGCTCCTGGTGTAAGCCTTCTGGAAAACGAGATTCAAGAGCTTTTTCACCTTTGGTTCAAGTTTTGGTGTGGGTAATACTTGAATACTCAAGTGCAGTTATTCTGTATATATTTATGCCACATTTCTGTAATGCAGACACTAATAATTACTTCCCAGGTTTTTCACATAAACCTCCTCCCCAGATTTGAAGATGTCCTCATTGGAGTTTCCAGATCTACTGGCAAGGGATGATTTCCATTTGATGTATTTGAATGTGAAAAGTGTTTTGGTAACGAAAGATAAGGCCAAAAGTAACATTTTGGCCTCTTCATAATTACATATGAAAATGAAAAAAAGGTTAATTTAGAAGCATTAAAGAAAAAAAAGGAATCAAGAAATAGAAAGACCTCAGGACCATCAAGAAGTAAGACACTGAGTATAACCTGCAAAGACATCAGTATGTATTGAATTAATTGTATTCTGAAGTCCCTTTTCTAATAATAATTCATGTCACCCTGCTGCTGTGGGATATCATTGCTAAGTCATTCTTTTTTGTTTATTCACAGACCCCACAGCCAGTTGAAAACTACATAAGTGAAGGAGAGTTTGAAGACGATCTGAGTTCCTCTACCCCAAGCACAACGGAGCTGGAGGTCCGTGGGTCCAGCCAAGAAACAGATGAAGATTATTTTGAAACCGTGTCACATCAGAGTGGATCTTTGTCAGATGTAAAAACTGAGCCTTATGAGAGTGCATCAGACACAGAATCCCTTTCCAGTGACATAACTGGGAATGCTTGCTTGGATTCAAACTGCCTGTTTACTGAAAAAAAACCCCTGTGCTGTAATCTTCCCAAAGAAAAGGCAGAAACCTTCCATGAACTGAAGTGCTCCAGGCAACCAGAGTTCACCCAGCACGTACAGCTAGAATTGTCCTCCAATACAAAAGAAGCACCAAGCAAAACTGAATTTTGCATCCAGTTTGCAGACTTAGAGGGTGAAGAATTGGGTGATGAAGAGCTAACTTTATCCAGCAATATTTCCATCACAGACAGCCAAGTCTACGAAGAGGGCATTTTATCACAGGCAAAGAGCAGGTCTGTAACAGCACTGCAGAGTAAGGCAGAGTTAGAAAGCAGGGAAGTGCAGTCCTGTACCAACTCAGTACTTACAGAAAATGATGTTGCAAGACAGAAGGAACATCCTGCAGTATTTAGCATTGCTTGTTTCAAAGCAAACTCAGAAAGTTGTTTGATTTTTCCTGAGGTACAGCAGTTTTCCTTCTGGTCAGATGCAGCACCAAGCTGTAGTTTGCCTAATCTTCATTTTGGGACAAATGGGCCTAACTGTAAAAGTGACACTGAGACACCTGACTGTAAGTGTGAATTAGAGTCTATGTCCAGTATAAAATGCAGCAGGAGGAATTCAGCTGACAGTGAGGACACTACAGGCAAAAGGATAAAACATGGAAGTACAGAGACCATGTTGACATCAGATTCACTCTTCTACCAGAGTTGCTTCAACCCAAAATCTTGGCTACCACAAAAAAGGTCAGAGATTACAGAAAGTAAAACATGGCACAGTGTACCTGAAAATATCAGTGCTGAAAGGGAGACAGAATGCGTGGTGAGCTGTATTCACCCAACAGACAAATTCAGATGGTCATGTTCCAGAATACATCTTCAAGAGCTGGATTTTGAATACACTTGGAAAAACTTAGGAAGAGTAACTGTAAGCCCTGAAAAAGCTATAGCAATAGAGGGCCAGTTTGGCATAAAAAGATCTTTTCTTGATACTGGCACAGACTCAAAGGTGTGTCAGGTTTCCCAACCAGCAGCCTCTCCCCCATGCATTGATTCTTATTTGCACTCTAAATCAGAGACATGTGGCCTTAGCCCAGAGCCAGCTGGTACTTGTGCTGACAGCTTAACATGGAGTGATGCTTGTGAGGACAGCCCAAACCAAAAGGAGACATCCTCTTCCCTGGATTGTGATCCAGGGATCATAAATGCTGAGGAATTTACACAAAACAATGAGTACAAAGCTGAAGGAGATCTGGAAGCGAGCAGATTCCCATGTGATATTGGTCTTGAATCGGACACTGAGAGCCCTGCAGCTTCACACGCAGCTGTTCCTGCTGGTGTGGAAAGCA
>VYZP01011459.1:0-24914 GCA_013400635.1 Hypocryptadius cinnamomeus | reverse complement strand
CAGGGTGGTCACCTATTCAGGCATATGCAGAGGAATGCACTTGTTTGACCTGCTGCTGGCTCAGCAGGAGCTTGTCTGGCCTGGCTGGAGCTGTCCTGCCAGCCTGGGCAATCTGTTGTTAAACTCACCCACAGATCCGAGCACAGAGAATGAGCATTACACAGAAGCAGCAGAGGCTTTCTCCTGGCAGGTAAAGGATTCAACCTATGTGACATTAGCATGCCTTCCTTGGAGGCAGCCACAGCTCCATGTGCTCTTTTGCTTCCAGCAGGGCAATTATGTTCCTAAGAACAGCAAATAGAAGATGATTGCCTCAGTCTGACAATGAAGATGGAATTCTGCAAGGCTCTGTAGTCTGAAATCAAGTTTCTTTCTCTAGTGATAACTGTACTTAATTAGAGATTGCATTGTGCCTGGAGAATGGGACAAACTAGTAGCATACTAGCAGCAAGGTGTATCAGGGATCGATTTCCTAAAACTCACAGTCAGATTGATAGGGATTTTGCACAAGCACACACCTCATGTTTCTCAACTGAAGTAGGAAAAGGCCTGGACTGCAAGTGCTGCAGAGAGAATTGGGATGTTACCGGTCCTCTGTGCTCCTGAGTTCCTCTCCTGTCCAGCACCAGTGTTATGTCTTATTCATTGCTCACTCAATCCCACTGCAACCCAGCTGGCCTTCTGATGTAAAGTCACTGTAACCAGAGCAAACTTGAGAGAATTGTTACACTCTCTCAAGTTGCTAGAGTAAAGATGCCTGGTTAATATTATCTGTGAATTGCTGGACTTAAAGATGAGTATGACTTAGAGATCACTGTATGACTCCCCTTCCTCAATGGCTAGGTCCCATCTTCCTTCCCTGCTGTTCCTTCTGATTTCTCCTTGCTTCCTGCAGGCAGCCACCTTGTCCCATCACAGGATTTGCCTTGGAAATATCCCAGACTGCACCAAAACTGGTCGACTTGTCTTTCTCAACAATATCTCAAAGACCAAGGCA
The DNA here is from genome assembly GCA_013400635.1 of Hypocryptadius cinnamomeus. NCBI lineage: Eukaryota > Metazoa > Chordata > Aves > Passeriformes > Zosteropidae > Hypocryptadius > Hypocryptadius cinnamomeus. The sequence goes on along the minus strand of VYZP01011459.1, from coordinate 23,917 downwards.
GTGGTGTTTACCTGGCAGGTAAACTGTAAGGAAATGGTGAGTCCTCTTTGATCTACAGCCTTCCTGCCCATCTCTATTGTGCCATGAAAGGACCTTACAGCTCCATTTTTAACAAGACACTCACTTCTAGGAAATTGGCTTTCTACTAGGTGATGAAAGGAAAAGTGAAGGCAAGGGTTAGGACAGGGGGAACAACAGGAATTCAGAAGGGAAATCTGGAGACTTTGGTGAGGTTACATGAAGCTGGAACTACAAAATGCGATAACAAACCTCAGGACTCTGTCTGCCAGCAAAGGCCGTGTTTGTTCTTAGAATATATTAACTGCATCTCTCTCATGCCACATACCTCTGAGGAGAGGTGTGTTTCCTGCGAAGGGAAAGCACACAGGAGGGTCCCAGGACAGTGAAATAGCTCCTCTGGGTTTTTTTCTTTTTTTATTTAATTTTGTTCTACTCCTCCCGCCCTTCGCCCAGGTGTTGGAGATTGCTCCAAAGTCAGGGGTTGCGCAGCCTGGAGAGAGTATCCCTTGCTTCATCACACTGCAACCTACAAGGAATCCCTACTTCTGCAGAATAAATATGGTGTGTGAGGTGAGACCCAAGAGGTACCTGTGTATTACCATGACATGGGAATATTATTGTGGCTCCCAAATGGCTGACCCCAGCAGTGAGCTGCCTGCTGCTTCCAACTGAAGGAATCCTTCTTTGATACACACTTCTCACTCCAGAAGACACCTAGCTTCATCCTTCCTGATGCTTTAAGCACCTGTCTATCTGTGTGGTTCACTAGATGAAGTGTAATTGTGCAATGTATAGCTTTGTGAGGGGAGCCCAGCTGCTAGAAGTGATTGTTTGAATGGGAATGGCTTTCAGTGGATGCCGAAGACTTGATATCTGTAAAAAACAAGTCTTGCTGCTTTAATATTATTGGGGGCACAGACCAACAGTAGTGTCCCCCTCAACACTTTCCAGGTTTTCTTTGGCAAGAGAGTATATCATGTCTGTCTCAGACTTAAAATACTACTATTTTTTCCTCTTTCTGCCACTGGAGTACATGGAAAGCAAGTGGGTTTCTTCCTGGGACCTCCTGAAGGGGAGAAATGGGCATGGACTTGAGCCACGGACTGTTATTTGCAACTCTTCTAGCCCTGCTCCCTTCAGTTCTGGTTTGTTCCCTAGGTGTACATCCAGGAGTCCCTGGTTCAGTACGAGAGGGACCTGCGCAGGTGGGAAAAGGAGAAGGAACGGCAGGCTGTGGAATTCACCATCACAGAGAAGGACCTTGAGACTAAGAAGAAGCTAACGTCCCCTTCAGTGGTAAGTGCTCTCAAAACCTTGCACCAGCTCAGCTTGGCTCAAGAATCAGCAGCCAGTGTTGACAAGGAACATTCTTTAGGAAAACCTAGGCAGTTGTTAAGAGGACATGAGACTCTGATCTGCTAAAGACCTCAAAGCTGATCTGTGGTTAGAGGAAAATGAGATCTTGTTTTCTAGCCAAGAATAATCTTACAAACTCTGAAATTTCTAGTGACCATTTGAAATTTGGAAGTGCATGAGAATCTTTTGGAAAAACAAAGCCAGTGGCTCTGGAAACCAATGGTTGGATTTTTAACCATGAATAAACACTGGAGAGAAATGTGTAGCCAGCAGTAAGAATGTGGTCTGAGTGAAGAATGGAGGATGAGATCATTGACTTTCAGCTGGCACAAAGTTTAAAAAAATCCTAAGGTCTTGTTCTGCTCTGTATCTTCCCCACGTGATAATTCTTCCCTTTTTTTAAAATTTAATATTTTATTTTATATTTCAGAGGTTATCAGATTCTGCTGAAACAGAAAATCTTTCTGAATCCTCAGCTGTGATCAGGAAATACAAGGCAAGTCAAGCCTGTCTCACTTGTGGTAGAATCAAACTGACTGCTTTAGAAAAGAGGCAATGCTGGATATCACAGTGTGGGAGTCTGGACAGAGAGCACAGCAGGATTTGTAGCTTCAAGGCTTTGGGAGACAGACTGTTTGGAGGAGGCAGAAGAATCACACTGTCTGGCTGTGTTCTCTGGCCAGTAACTTTCCAGCTGAGGTGAATGGGAACTGAAATTGGCATCAAATGTTCACCCATGACTGGAGAAAGATTTCAAACTAGAGGGGGAAAGATTTCAAATAAGCAGAAAAAATGCACACAGACAGGGTAATTGGTACCTGTACTGGTTTCATTTTGGGGCCACAATGGAATGTGTGCCACAGTAGAAAGCAGCAGGACCCTGGCAGAACGTGGTGCAGACTTTGCCCTCACCTCAAGAAGAGCTGTGCTCTGTTCCTCGGGAGAAGCTGCAGATAGGAACTGCCTTGGTTTAAATACACAGAAAGCTTTAAAGCTCAATTTGCCTGGTTTATCAGTTTCCACTCAAGTGTACTACTCTATGCACTGCTGTAAGACAGCTTTTCCAGCAGTGGTGGGAAGGTGTGAAACAAGGGCCCAGTGACTGCTCTACAGAGCTACATGGGCCCAAAGGAAGAGCCAGCAGTGACCTATAGCCATCAGCAGGATGTGCTGTGGGAATGACAGGGCTCAAAGCTAACTCAAGATGTGGAAAGATTTAGGGGAGCTGAGGGGAGGCTGGGCCTGAGAGGACTGAGGCAACAAGGAGATGGAGCTTGTTATCTCAGGAATGTCACCTCAGTGAGGCTGTAGCAGTGCTCCTGAGACCCCGTGAGTGCCTTTGCATGCCTTGCACTGTTATGTGTGAAGGAATCAGCTCAGGACAACTCTAGCTTGGACTGTTTTCCCTGTGCTGTTTGGTGTGATCAGTGATGCAGGTCAAAGCATTCACTGGATGAACATAAGGATGGCTGCAGAAAGGTAAAAAACAGTTTCATTTAGTCCTCTAGGGTTTTAACCTCTAGTGATAATTTGGAGCCTGCTGTGTCTGTGTAAGGAGCAGTGCAGGCCCCTAACCTCATTCCTGGAGGCAGGACAGCCGTGTCTCAAAGATCATTGAAGTCCTGCGATGCCTGAGGACTTCTCCAGATCTCAGTGGTGTCCTTCTGGCCCAGGCGTCCTGGTTACTGCTCTAAGAAAACCCCCAACCTGACTGCTGGTAATGCAACCCCAGAATGGCTGGAGTCAGTTCCTGGTTTCCCTTCAGGTAAACCATGGGGAGGACAGTTTCCCCATGCATTCCATCCATGTATGTTACTTCTCCTGCAGCACTCCTGGTGTGCTTGTAAGAGCTTCCACAGTGATGAATTGGAGAACAACAGCCCCAAGTACCTTAGGGAGACCCTGAAACCCTGTTGACACTTGGGGCTGGCACGCTGGTCAGTGAGAAGAGAACAGACCTGACTTCCACTATGGCTCTCATGCCTGTTATCAGTGCTGTGGTGCTAAGATCGTTTTGACACGTAGGATCTGGTGGCTCTGGTTGCTGGGCTTTCAGTTCTCGTGCCTGTGCTCAAACCTACACCAGCCTACTTGTGGCAAGAGGACCAACTATATGCCTGCCATTTCTTTCTCTCCAACAGACATTACCCCCTATTAAAAGCTGCCCTACACCCAGTCAGCCACCTGGACACATTGAGAAGGGGCTGCTGGACAAAGATGCCAGCCAGGTGTGGGTCAAACCAGAGCCTCCCACGCCCACGTCCTTACACCTTGATGTGTCAGCCAGGTCCTACGCTATTGAGGACTTTCTCAGCAACTTTGCCTTGGATTTTCCCAGATACTTCATGTCCCGGTAAGAGATAAGAGTTTTTTGGATTGGCAGCTTCATCTGAGCCAGGGCTGCCCATGCTCTGATATGCACTGAACTTGGTGCTCTACTCTGCTCCTCTCCAGTGCCTCAGTATTAAGTCAGAGGTGTCTTGCTTTCCCCAGCATTAGCTGACATGACCTGTTTCTCTCCCCACCTCAACTGTCAGAGCTCAGTGTTCCTCTTTTATGACAGTGTCCCTGCTCCTGTCAGAAATACGACAGCTCCCACCCCTCCCCTACTTGCCTGCACTGCTTGCCTGATGTGCTGCTGCAGTGCTAGGAGGGTGCTGGTCTTTGAGAGTTTGGTTCTGTAGTGCTGCCACTGATGGAACAACTCTTCCTTTCTCAGCCCTTTCAGCGCCCAGCCCTCAGAAAGCAAATTGGTGGATGGAAGTAGGCACAGAAACAAGATGGACACGGAGAGCAAACGGCTGTCCCTGGCTGCTGCTTCTAAACAAGAACTGGAGGTGGTGACTGACATACTCACAGGTGTCATCAGGTGTGTGTCCCTTCACCCTCACATGGTTTGGAGTCCCTGTACTCCAGAGAATGATTGCAGCATGGTCAGCCCTCTGCTAATCCTCGAGGAATCTGTGCACTCCTGTTGCCATAATGGGGGATCCACCTGCTAAAAGCTGTCTTGGAGACTATGAGCTCAGATCCTAGAGTGACAGCTAAGGCAGGGGCTTCCTCCCCAGCCAGGGGCTGAGCCCATTTTCCAGCGTTCCCAGGAAGCAGGGAACTCTACTTACTGTGATCTTGGAAACAGGCTGCATTGGGGTACACTATTTGGTTTGTGAGCTGTGCAGGTGTAAAGAACTAGCATTGGGGAAGCAGAGTAGTTTCAATGGCTCAAGCCCTCGTGCTGCTTCCCTTAGGCCCAGAAAGCAAGAAGGTACAGACTAAACACTGACATCAGTCAGTGATTTCCTCTGATTTGTGGTGTCTTGTAATAATCCTCTGGGTCATACAGAAAGCCAATTTGCTGGAGCTTATCCTTTATTTTCCTCTTCCTAGAAGCCTCTTGGAGGACGGCCACTTCCAGAAGTCAGTGAGAAAAATCCAAGATGAGCCTATTCCATATTTCTCCCAGTTCCAGTCTGCAAAATCAGCAGAGCTCCAGGACAGTAGACAGGGCTCCACGATCCCCTCCAGTGTCTCTGCTTCGACAGATCTTGACCTTGAGAAGGATGGAGAAAGGAAAAAAATGAGTCAGGAAATATCTCCCAGTGATTTGCTGGAGTCTTGCCAGGCTTTTCACCATAAGCAGTTGATGGTAAAGGATATAATAAGTAGGTAAGGAAGAGCTCACATGTAAAAGCCAAGAGCTGCACAGTCAAGAGAGCCATGGCAGCACACCGCTTAGCCAGAAATCCATTTCTCCTTCAGCCCTGCAGTATTTCTGCTGGTGTATTATGTGTTGTCCAGGTGGAAGTTGATGCTAGCCCACCAAACCACCCTCTCCCAAACGTGGTTTGTGGGGAGAGAAGGTTTACTGTGCCTGGGGTTGAGCCGTGAGCAGTGCCAGGATGCTGGTAGTGAATGATGTCTACTTTACTCTCAGGCAGCCCAGGCCATATTAGACATTAGGGTGCAGTATATGCTTACCTTACCTTTTATTTTCACTGCAGTATTTCACCACCTTGCATTTGCTGTGGCTGCTCCCTTGTACACTGCTACAAGCTACAAGCATTATTTACTAATAGCAGCTTGGAGGGAGAAACCAGTAAAACTATAGTCACCCAGCTTTGTCTAAGGTCAGGGCCTAACACCAGCTGGTGACAGTTCTGGGACAAGGGTCAGCAACCCATTGTTCAAGTCTTGGGTTCATTGGTCTCAGCATGTAGGAAACACTGTGTGCTCCACTGCTGTGCCTGATGATTCCTGGCAGGAGTCACAGCAAGCAGCCTGCCTTATCTGCTTTCTGATAGCTGTCCTCTGCTGTACTTCTGTCCTTCTAGGCAGCCAGCTGTTGGGAACCTTGTGGAGCTGGTGCTGGAAAACACACTGCAGAATATCATGATCGAAGCCAGTCGTGGGGAGGTGGTGCTGACTGCCCGGCCCAGGGTCATTACTTTACCCCCCAACACCTCCCAAAGGTAGCAGAATGTATCTGTGCTCGGTGGGGGACAGGACCTGTCCTTAACATGTCAGGCTGAAGCACAGCCCATTTTCTAGACCATGTGGGTTAGCTGAATCCCTGCCTATCAATGCCAAGGTTGCCTGTGCAAAATGGAGAATCCACTCCCAAAGTCTCTGTCCCCTCTTGGCTTGTCCTGAGCCACAGAGCAGAGGTGGTAACAGTACAGTCTTTCTGTGGACCTGAGACCCTCATACAGCTCTGGGGCAGGGCCCTGTGGGTGAATGGTTGGCCTGAGGCACTGGAGAGCCTAGCACAAGGGTGGTCCATTGGGAAAAGGGGTCAAGAAGCAGGCAGCACAGCCTCTGACAGCAGAAATGGAGCAAAGCTTTTATAGTCCAAGAGGGTGTGGGATCTAGTTAGGTTGAGGGAATGGCCACTGGTGGGGAAGGTAGATTGGGACCTGAGTGAAAAGCATAAGTGTTTGCCCTACTTGGGCAGAAGTGCAGAGAGATGGGATTGAGAGTTAATGGAAGAGGGTTGTTGGATGTAGATGTAATCTCCAGAGCTGCCGTCTCTTCTTCAGATTCACCAGCTCGGCACCCCCGCCCTCCAGAGCGTAGCTGCTGGGTACTGTGCTGCTTAAGCCCCTCAAGCACATCAGCTCTCTCCATTCTTCATCCCTGTGGTGTCCAGAGCAACTCGGACCCTCCCACACCATGACCTTAGCTCAGCATGCTGGCTTTCTCTGAGGAGGTATGTCCTGATTATGTTCTCAGCACCGATTTGAATCCTCTGACAACTCCACGGCAGAGTTCATGAGATCTCTCCTTTCTGTGGCTGGCCACATCATCGGAGAAGAACTCTATGCTAGAGGGAGCACATGGACAGCCCCACTGTCCTCAGTCTGCCCTGGCTGAGGGGAGTGGAATCTGCTTTGAAATGTAGCTGAGGAAGGACTGACATCCGGGCAATGAGGTGATGGGATCAGCAGGATGCAGGTACTGAATCCTCCTCCCCTCCTTGCTCCAGTGGTGACTGCAGGTTCCGAGGGGGCAGCTGCAGCACAATCAGTACACGTGGCAACCCAATAAAAGCAACTTGACCTTCAGACACTGACACCGTGTGTAACATATGTAATTCATGCGTCTGGGTTCGTGAGCCCTGGACAAGGTCTTCCCTTTCCAAACTGCAAGGCTGTCACCTAGGGAAGGGGACTCTGAGCCTTGGCTCGGCCTGGGGAGTGCGTCAGGCTGCAAGACGTGTCACAATGAAGGAGCGTGTTTGTCACAGCCAGGAGGTGGCAGCGTGAGTTGTGGGAAATCCCAGTGGCCAGCACAGAACAGGCTGGTGCTGGGTTCCAGCTGCTGCTCCCAGGCAGGAGCTGCAGGATGGCTGTGCCAGGCAGTGGGCTGCGTTTGCAGCACATCCCCTGTTCTGCTATACCACTATGGACTCTGCAGCTTGGGGCTCATGCAGCCACCCAGCTCTGGTGAGGGTGCAGCTTTGGTGTCTCCCTCTAAACCCTCATGCCTTGTTTCCCAGTGCCAGGACCCAGCCAAGACCAGAGCTGCATCTTCTTCCCTCGCATCCTAAGAGAAGACTGTGCAAAAGGCACTGTGGAAGGCTTTTGCCCTGCTCAGCAGAGGGCAGTTGCCTGTTGTGCCTGGGGTACTGCAGCTCACCCAGCTTCACCCCAGCACTCCTCTCTGTGCAGGAGCCCTGTGTGCGTAAGCGTTACTAAGCCCCAGGGCCGAGCTGTTCTTGTTGTCAGAGATAGAGCAGGGGCAGTGCCAGCTCCTGAACTCAGCCTGAGTGCCTTGGGCATCCACATGGGTCCTGGATCCTTCTCATGAGAAGTGCAGACCCTCTTCTCCCCAATACTCTGCATGCCAGGTCTCCTACATCACAGCAGTCTTTCTGTTTTCCTCTGGGCTTTGGCTAGTGCTGAACAGGTAATACAGAAGCACTTCCTTCCTCCACAGCTCAAGGCAGCAGCAGGGCCTGGCTGTTCAGTCCACTTGGACTGATTCTTCTTGGTCCAGGCTCCTCGCTAGGATGCTCTGTTGTCCCACAACAAAGTTCCCAAATGGATAGCAAAGGCAAGGGCAGAAACCTCACTGTTGCCCTAAAGCAGGTTGAATCCAGCTACCCAAGGGCAGCATGGAGCAGTGAAGACAGGATCAGTCAGTCTGTCCATCCTCAGACCTTCTGTGTGATCTAATGCTCTTTGGGCTGCATCACTGCAGCTGCACCATTGCATCCACTACCTGGAGGAGATGACATGGGAAATGCCGTGTGTTAGTCCGGTGTAACACCCAAAAACAAATGGAGAGAGCCCAAGTACCATCAAATGTGCAGCAAATTTTTTTATGCCATTAAAGCTCCTGTTCTCCCCACTTCCCTGTGCTCCCAGCCTGGACCTGGAGAAAACAGAAGTCACACTGAACTTGCCTGTTGGAGCACTATTAGAGGGAAATTCACTTGTTGGTAAGCATTGCTCTAGTAGGAGGGATCTCGAAGATAATGCCTTAAACAACAGGTGAGTCAGGGAAACAGATCTGAGAGCTATTTACACCTGTGAGAGAGAAATTTGTCTTCTCTCAACTCTTTTTAGGGGCTGTGAGATGGTGGTGTGCCACCTCTGTTGTAGGTCTTCTCTGGTGCCTGTCAACCACAACCACTCTGAGTGCACTGAGCAAAGAGAGTAGCAGCTGTCACACACTTTTCTTTTATCCTCATCCTAAAATATAAATACACCAGGGGCAGCCTCTTTCCCAGGGTGGGGAAATTCTCAGGCTGGGAGCTAGACCCTGACCCTGGTTTTGAAAAACACTTCAATGTGTGACCAAGCCACATCACTGTCCTGTTAGCAAAGAGAGACAGCAGCACTCCCAGATAGTGCTGGGGGTGAGCTCTGCATGGTGTGGAGCCTACAGTGTGGATGTTCTCACCGGAGGGCTTCTCTCTCACTTGGATCTTTGGGGCAATGGGGAGGTGAGGGGAGGGCAGAGCTGGCAGGGAGGGACTTTCTCTTAGCAAGAGGTTTTGTTGGTAGCCACTGCCAAGGGCTGTGAACTTGTGGGTGTATAGACTCATAGCCCAGCTCAGCACCCAAAAGAGGGGAGAAGTCCTGTTTCTGCTAATGACATTTGGGGCTCAGGCAGAAGGGAGTTTGAGTTTGTTGTACTGTCTCCGAGGGCTGGATTTGGCCCCTGCCCAACAGAGCTACGTTTGTAATGCACATCTCTCCAACAGAAATACTGTAGGTACAGGTTCTGCTTCTTCCCACCGGTGTTTGGGCAGTGAAATGGGTGATGTTCCCACAGGACTGTGGTTGGTAGCCAGGCTAGGCTCCCGGCAGGTATACAGCCAGCACGCCTATGGCTGAGCATGAGCTGGGTAGCCTAATGGGACTCCCCTTCTCCTTGTGCGAATTATCGGGAGCACTCAGTCACCAGGCAGTTAATGCACCACACAACAGGCGCTTTCTTCTTGGCTGTTACTCCTGGCTCCCAGGGAGGGCTGAAATGGCCTTGGGGCAGGTGGGCAACAGAAGCTATCCCGAATCCCATTAAAACATTTAACACCTGCTGAATCGTGCCATTGTGTGGGAGATAAAGGGAAGGGAACAAAGCTGCTCTTGGGCTTCCCTGACAGGATGCCTGCTTGGCTTTGCTGTCCCATTGCAGCTGGGGAGCCTGAATCTGCTGCAAAGCCCCACTTGGTGGGTCTCTGTATCAGTGTGGGGAAGGCAGCAGTGTTAGGGGACAAAGCATCAACCATTCCCTGGTTGAAATCAGCCCCTTCTCCCTCTGTACAGTGTATGAGGTAGGAACCTGGAAAAGTCCTGCCCTGACCAGCTTGCAGTGTCTGAAGAGCAAAAGTGTGAGGGTGATCCTTCCAAAACCCTTGGCAAAGCTGGACAGATCCTTCACCCCTGGCCTCCTGTCTCTGAGATACTGGGTTTTGCTGGCTCAGCTGTGTCACTTTGGTGTTTGGGATTGGGAGCCATGCTCAGGCCAGTCCAGGGCACCATGCTGGCTCCTGATGGACACAAGAGGTACTTTGATGTGACCTAGTCAGTCCTCATGGGACAGTGAGGCAGAACAAGCCCTTGGCTGCTGCAAGAGGAGGCTGAGGCTGCCTTTCCAAGGCCAGCCCTACTAAGAGCTCAGTCCTGGTGCTGCCCACCTGCCTGACAGGGAAGAGCACAAACTGGTAGATGCTGCCCCAGAGATGCCAGAACAGGTGCAAGATGTTCCCCAGGGTAGCAGTGCAGTGCAGGGCAAGCTCAAGGGGCCTGCTTTACTTGTGTTTTCTGTAAAGCAGCCCTGCAAAGACAGAATTTGCTGCTATTTAGTGGGAGAGAGGTTCTCTTGCAGGAGAGAGGCTGGGGTGAAAGAGCATTTCTGACACGGCACATAGGCTTGGAGATGTCTGCTGGCACTGCAGCAGCACCTATTTGGGTGGTATTTGGGGCTTTCTGCTTCTCCAGAAAGAGGGGGCACCCTATGCCAGGAGCTGCAGCTCCATTATGCTGGTGCGTGCTGGGGCAGGGAGGGGTGGGAGTCCTGTCCAGCACACTTCCTGTACCAGGAAAGGAGAAATATATAAGTCCAAGCATCACAGCCTTGTACAGCATCAAAAGGAGGGGGAACATCACACTTCTTCACTGCACCACAACCCAGAGTATTGGTGGTATTGCATTTCCTTTGCTGCCAAAACGATTGAAAAAGGACCAGGATGAGCAAGGGCAGCAAGTTGGCATCACTCCAGCCAGGCCTGGGGGACCCCAGCCTGCAGAGGCAGCAGCAAGCAGGAGGGATGGAGCCTGCCTTTCAAAATCCTGAGTGTGAGAGGGTCAAGTCTCCAAGGAAGAAGAATTGGGTGGCAGTGGCTGCTAAGGATCTGCCACTATCATTTTGCATTTGGGAATCCATTTACTGCAGCCTGCACGTACCCTCCAGCTCTGGAGGGAGCAGTGGTGATGGTTTCTAAAGCACACCCAGCACCAGGATTGCCGTGGGGGTTAAAGCAGCGTTACCCCCTTCCCCACCCACAAACACACCCATCTACACAAACAAACAGGCCACTGCACTTGCACAAAGGAGCTTCTCCTGCCACTGCTGCTGTACTTCATGCTCTGTTATCCAAGGAGTTGTGGGTGCCAGAGTAACTGGGAGAGAGAGCCCAGCTCCTGCTGACTCTGGCTGGGATCAGCACAGGGCTGTCAGGGCTGAGCAGCGTGGCTGGACACTGTAGGAGTGCATCTAAACTTCTCCTGGCTTCCATGAGCTCTGCTCCCAGAGCCAGCAAGGGGACATGTGCACTGGTTAACCTGCTGGGCAGTGACACAGCTGGAGCACAAGGGTGCTGTGACTCTGGGATGCAGTGACCCACGGGGAAGCATGTGCACATGGAGTGAAACACATCCTGTTCTTGCTGCTGCATTAGGACAGCTGGCTCCTGGCCTGTGTGGACAGGCAGGGAGCACTCCCAAAGAGAGTGCTCCCAAAGTTTACTTGAGCTGTGCTTTGCTGCCTAGCTCAGAAGTCTGTGGACTGCTCTAAATCACGTGTGAGCATTGTGCTGGTGTGCCATGGGGATTTTCAGCATGAGTGGGGGGATTGGGGTAAGAACAAGGAAGACTTTTCTATCACTGTCATTCAGACTGCTTGGGGTAGGCACTAGATTTGCTTTTCTGCCCTGAGACTTCACAACTTCCTGAACCTTCAGCAGCCCAAAACACTGCAAGAGAGCCACTGCCATCCTAGATCTGCCCAGGTAGGATATCCTCACACCTGCTTCCCCTGGCCCCCTGCTCTCCTCTCGTCTCTGCTGCAAAGTGAGCCAGGCAGGTGGGTGGAAAAGTGACAGCTGGTGTTGTTCCAGTGCAGGTTAATGAATGTCTCCTCCTCTCCCCCCCACCTCCTCCTCCCCACCACCCCAGCACCCAGGCTCCTGGCTCCTATCAGCCCATCAGGCTCCCATTAACAAAGGCAGCCCTGGAGAGTTTGCATAGAGACCTGCTCTGCCTCTAATCTAGGTGGGCTAATCGCCTCCCTTGCCCAGCCTGCCTTCCCTGGGTCAATATTTGCTCTGAGCAAACACAGAGCTGTGACAGGTGTGCTGGGGAGAAGGCTCGCCGCCGCCAGCCCAGCCCTCTTGCCTGTCTCTGCTCAGTCACATCTCTCCGGCCCCCCGATCGCCGGCCAGCCAGCGCTATTTTTATCAGGACTATAAAAGCCCCATCCAGCCAGCGTCACCCTCATTTTCTGCTTGTGAGCCAGCGGGGGAAGGCGAAGCCACTCACCTGACAGCTGCCAGCGTGTCACCGGAGCCAGGTGAGCTGCTACAGCCCAGCACACCTTGGCCAGGATCCTGCCTGCCTGGCTGGGAACAGGGTACTGGGCATGGAGAACATCCTGGGGGCTTTCCTGAGACAAGTACTGGGAGTCTGGTCACACATCCGAACTCCCGGGAAGGAAGGGGACGGGCTCAGGGGACACTGTGCAGCCTGTCCCCTTTCCTTAACTCTTCTCTCTCGCCTGTATTCTCCAATCCTTTCTGTTCCCCTCCCCTCCTCCATTTACTTTCTTCCTTTCTTCCTTCCTTCCTTTCTTCCCTGTTCTCCACCCTGCCGTGCCAGTTAACCTGCCCCTGCTCTGTTTGGCTTTCCCAGGCAGCAGGTGTCAAGCATCCACTTTCCAGACTTTACCCTCGGAGGAGCTGGTTTGGAGCAGCATGTGCAGCAATGGACACCCAGCCTGGAAGGACCCAGCTCGGGAGGAAGGGGCTGCTGACAGCCCAAGGCAGAGCACCCCTCCAGCCCACTCTGTCCAAAGTCGGAGCATCTCTGCACTTGCCTGGCGTCGAGCCCCACGTGCAATACCTGACCTGAACGTTTTGTTCGTTCGGCTCGCGTTAGGCAGGTCCAGCCCATCTGCAAGCGCACGGCTGGCGCTCGCCCCCGGGGGCAGCGCAGCCCTGCAGCGCGGCCGTGCCCCTGCAGCCGCGGAGGGAGCTCACGCCTGCCCGCTGCCGCTGCGTGCCAGGTGAACATCCAGCCTGTGTGCGGAGCAAAGTGCACGAGGGACGTGCACGACACGCAATCTCACCCAAACACACGCAGCAGTGAACAGCCAGTGCACACAGATGAAGCAATCCACCCACAGCATGCATGAACGCCATGGGACTTCCACATGGCGCTGTGGGACGTGGGACCCAGGGGACAGTGGTACACATGGCCTTTCTGGCACTCAGCTTTGTAGGCTGTGACGTGCAGGACCCATGTCCGTGTGCCCACGGCATGGCAGGCACATGTAATGCACTAGGCACACGCATCCTGCCTGTGTGGCTGATTGCTGCTTGTAGCAGCCTGCTGGGAAGGGCAGCCTGGCCCTGGCAGCACTGCAGAGCCATGGCAGGCACAGAGAGCCCTGGCACGGTGCTGGCCCAGGGTGGAGTTTGGCAGGCTCTGCCAAACACCCAGGTAGGTCTCAATGGTCTGCTGGCACCAAGGGAGCTTTAGTTGCTGACAAGTGAAGCAGTGGGGAGGGAGGGCAGGAGCAGGCAGCAAGGAGCAGGGCAGAGGATGAGGGGTGTCACATCCTTTCTCATCTCCCTCTGCCTTGATTCACTCCCAGGACCTGCATTTCCCAGCCCTTCCAGGACTGTCTGACTGTCCAGGGCAGGTGTTTCCTGTTGTGCACCCAAAGCCTGCAAGCCAGGTGCCAGATCCTGCTGGTGGCAATCCCTCTGCCTATGCTTGCTGTGGAAGGGTATGGGGGGTGTGCTGGCAAGCCAGTGGGTCTCTTCCAGGACAGCCCTGCTCACTGCCTGCCCTGCTCTCCAAGCACAAGTGCTTGACCTGGACTCCTGTCCCATTCCACGTCCTGTCCCATCCATCCCCCCCAGCAGCCAGAGAAGAATTCAGAGCCTGGGGCTGCTCCTAGCACCATGGAGGCTGCAGAGAGTCACGGAGAGCTAGGAGATGGGACAGCAGTAAACCTGCTTTCCTCCCACCTCAGGATATTTTTTGGGAATGGAAAGATGCCTCACCTCGCTACTCTCTATGCCTGGCTCTGCCTGTGATTTCTCTGTCAGCCCTGAGCTGCTTCTGCCCTGCCCTCAGGCACAGGCACTTCCGTAGCACAGGATCCAGTTCTAGTCCCACTGTGCTTAGGGATGCTCTGAGTTTACAGGTGGATCCTGAGCCCATCTGCAGCCTCTCTACAAACACCAAAAAGGCTCAGCCCATCCACCCAGTGTGGATGGAGGAGAGGTGGGAGTGAAGGAGCTCAGGAGTGTGCTAAGGGACAGGATGATTCCTGCTGCTTTCCCTCACCCCCATGCAGCTACGCACAGGACAAAGCTCAGCAGCCCTGGTCCTGAAGCAGTAGACTCCCATTCCCTCCTTGGGGTGCCCCTGGAAGGGGCAGAGATGAGGCACCTCCTAGGCTTCCTGTTTGGGCAGATGCTTTGGGAAGTTTCCATCAGGTGATGTAGGTAGGGGCCAAAATCAAAGAGCATCTCCAGGGTTGCTGCACTCCCTGCATCCCCCAGAGCTAAGAGTCCCTCCTAGCCTGGGAACAATGCAGTGATTGGCCATCATTGTGGTCATGGGCCCTTGGGGCTGTGTCTCCAGGCTCTGTGTCTCCTGCTACCAATCCTGCCAAAGTTGAAAAGCTGAGAAAGCACAACACATCCCCTGATATGCACAACCCTCTGCAGCTGCCCTGCTCAGGCTGGGATCAAACAGAACATGATTAATAACTCTGAGCAAAGCCAGACCCTGCTGTCCATGTGCTCCAGTCACTGCACGTGTGTCCCCGTGGGGGCAGAGCCTGGTGGAGATGGTATCTGGCAGAGCAGGCTGTGGAAATGCGGCCATGCCGCCTCTGCTTTCGCCTGCCTGCTCCAGCACCTCTGGGCTGTCTTATGCCCTATGGCTTACTTGCCCCCCTGCCACCTTCCCAGCCTGCTCCCACTGCCCCAGCTCTGCCAGCCAGAGGCACTGGGAAGCTGTGAAACTGTACAAAGGTGGGATGGCCCCAGAAGCCACATTGCCCTGAGGGCTGTGTTACCTGGGGAATGACTCTCTGGCAGGATTAGCACCCAAGGGTGAGCTTCTCCTCACAACAGGCAGAGCCAGAGGCACTGAACACCCACTTTTATATGTCAGAGCCAGTGCTGGTGCCAAGGGTACCAAGGCTGGCATGGGATTGGGCACAGTGGGGTATTTCTGTCTGTGCTGGGTGGTGCTGTTCCCCAAAGCCCAGGCTCTGCATGGCCAGTGGCACGGCTTTGGGGACCTTGGGACCTGGGCTGGGGATTTCCATGGCACAGTTCCGCACCAAGAGGATTTGCATGGAGAGGGCAGGGTGCAGGAGGAGCACTGGGGAGATGCAAGTGCCCAGGTTTGGATTTGCACATAGGTGTAGTTTCACACAGGTGTGTATGTGCACGCATGCCTGTGTATTTGCATAGGTGTTTCAATGTGTGTGCCCTCCCTGGCAGGCAGAGCAGAGCTGGTGCATCCCTGTCCTGTGTGTGCTCGTGTGTGTGTTCTCCTGCTGAGCTGAACGGGTGGTGCTGGCCATGCCCCTGCTGTGCTTGCTGCTCTGTTTCCTGGTGTGTGCAGCTGAAGGTGTGGGTGGAAGCAGAGGTGTGCACTGTTGCTGGCAGCCTCTGGGCTGCTCATGTCCTGCCCAGCCCGGATGGGGTGTGCCATCCTGGGGCAGCCCCTGCTTTACTTCAGGATGTGGGAGAGGCAGCTGGTTGTCCTCAGCACACCAGTGCCCTGGAGGGGACCAGCCCACAGGGCTGTGTGGGCACCTCATGGGCTGAGAACCAGGGTGGTGTGAGCATCTCTAGACCTCAACTGACCCCACTCAGCCTGTTTGGCACATCTCTGCTGTACCTGAAGGATGTGCCCAGGCAGAGCAGGAGCTCCCTGCCCCTCAAAGTCAGTCTGTCCCAGCACCACTGTGGGTACCCAGACAGTTTGCACAAAGAGACAGGCTGCTTGTGACGCTGGGGATGAGCTAATGTTGGAGGCTAGGGTGCTGCTCCAGCCTGCTACTGGCATGGCCAGGCCTGGGGCAGGGAGCATAGAGACTGTCCTCACTCTGTGTTGGGGTCCTGCACTCCCCTTGCTAGGTTTCAGGTACTGTCACCAGGCAATGAATCCATCCCACACACCACCCCCAGCTGAAGACAGTAAGAAGAGGCAGTCTGCAGTCTGCCCGGGCTCTGGGACAAGCTTATCCCCCTCTGTCAGACAGGGTGGATGGGAGAGGTGGGTCCCAGGCAGGGATCTGCATTCTGCTGTGGTGAAACTACAGGAATTCTGCACACTCCAACCCATTCCTGGCTGTGGGGAGTATCAGGGACAGCACAGGTACAGCCTGGCATCCTCCCCCCTGCACCCACAGACCACTGGGGTGAGGGGACATGTTTTACAATTGCCCCCAGAAAATGTCTTTGAGCCCCCATTAGAGAAAGAGATAAGGGAGAGTCCTGATGAAGGAGTCAAGATGCTGGGGGGGAAAACCCAGAGCTTATACTAGTCCTGCATCTTGGAGCATATCAGCCCCATCCTCCCACAGGGCCTCCAGGGAAGGGGTGAGTGATGGGGCTCCTCTCTTCCCAGCCAGTGGCTCTGGGAAGTGCGTGGGCAGCCTGCCCAGGGGATGGACACTGAGCAGGCTGCCAGGGCTGCTGCTTCTGGCCCAGCTATTGCTGGCTTCAGGAGCCCTGAGGCAGGATGTTCTGTTCCTGTGGCAGCGCCTGGCTCAGCCCCCGCCTGTGCTGATCCTCAGAGCTGCTGGAGGAGGGGACCCACCACTGCCATCCTTTTCATCTGCCTCCTGCGTGAGCATCACCCAGCTTGGGGTGCCTGCCACTACAGATGTGGCCAACAGGGCAGTGCAGGAGCACTGGGGTGGAGTGGGAGCTTGGCCAGGTATCCCCTGGCTCTGAGGGTGCCAGGGGCTGCCAGCCTTAATCTTGCCCTCTGCACCTCCATGACAACACCCTAGTAGCTATAGGTAAAGCTGGCATCCAGGAAGCTGTGTTCACCCCGTGGTATCCCTCCAAAATGACACAATGTACTGAAGGAGATGCATCAGCAGCTGCATCCAGGCCAGGCTGGCTTTGGGTTGGGATGTGCTCCCCTGTCTCTATCACCACAGCCCTGGGACTGGTCTGCACTGGGGACTCTGTGAGGACCAGCAAGCTTCTCCAGGACACTGAATCTATGGGGTGCCCTGGAGGTGACAGGCTGAGGTCACCTGTTCTAACAAGCAGGAGGTCACAGTGGCTGGCACCAGCAAGCTCCCTTCCAGGTCAGGATCTGGACCAGAGGAGCAGACACTAGCTCCTCTGCCCCAGTGCCTGGCATCCCCAACTGGGTAGGGTGTGACAGAGGTGACACCTCAGGCTGAAAGGGACATGCCACCCTAGGTTCCCTTTTGGAGCAGTCTGGCTTGGTTTTGTGCTGCTGTCAGTTCCCTCCCAGGGCTGGGCTAAGCTGGGGAGGCAGCCTTTGCCACCTGCTCGCACCCAGGCTGTAATCCACAGGCAGGAGGTAAGCAGCTGGTGGAGCCTTCCTGACCTTCAGGTGGGATTAGTCCCCATGGGAACAGTGGGGAGCAGGCAGGTGAGGCCACAGCTCCTCTGGCAGTTCGTGGGGACTGAGCACACCCCCACACTGGGGACAGCCAGACTCAGGTGGTGAATGGGTGGCACAGGGTGAACTGTGTCCCTGGGAGTATCCTTGTCTCGGAGGGTTGTGCAGGTGCACCCCCAGAGCTGTGGGTGCCGCAGGGCAGAGTGGGCAGCCACAGTCCCACAAGGAGGGGGTGAGCAGCGTGCCGGGGTGGCCACGGTGCCAGTGGCATGGAACAGCTGGCAGCCCATGGCGTGCGTGTGCACCTGCGTGGGAGCTAATCCCAGCAACATCTGCCAGGCTCCCGCCATCCCAGGAGCTTCTGGCTGCGGGGATGGGATGGCATGGCTGCGTGCACAGGGGACACGTGCGTGTGGGGCAGCTGGCAAGTGCCAGGGCTCCCTGTGCGAGGCAGCGCCTGCGTGAGGAGGCTTCTGTGGCAGATGTGTGCTGTACCCATACGGCTCATGTGGCCAGCAAAGCTTCTGGAGGGGACAAGTGGCACTGGGGATCCCAGCAACCCTTCTGGCTCTGGGATCAGATTCAGCAGGTGGAAGTAGGGGTTTTGGCTGGGATTAACCAGCCCTGGTGTGGCCATGTTCAGAGCAGCCCTGAAGCACAGATGACTGGAGAGAGAAGGAGGGTGTTTGCATCCTTGTCAAGGAGGATGATTTCCCACAGAAATGAGGCTGGGGGAGAAAGCGGAGGAAAA
Organism: Hypocryptadius cinnamomeus; assembly: GCA_013400635.1. Lineage (NCBI taxonomy): Eukaryota > Metazoa > Chordata > Aves > Passeriformes > Zosteropidae > Hypocryptadius > Hypocryptadius cinnamomeus. The sequence goes on along the minus strand of VYZP01011459.1, from coordinate 5,704 downwards.
AGGGAGCAGTGGGGCTCTGTGGGGGCAATGACACACCGCCCCTGATCTAATCAGCCAGACCCTGCAAATAAAAGCCACCTGTTTCGGCCCTGACAGCAGGAAGCCATCCCTAGAACAAACAGAGCACCAGGCAACTGGAAGAAAGACAAACAGGGGCTGGCTCCAGCTCCATCTGCTCCTGCTGGGCCCAGCCCTCAGACCTCCAGCCCCCTGGAGTGCTGGTCCAGCCCCCAGTAGGGCTGGGGAGAAGGAGAGAGCAGCTAGAGGTCCTTGCAGGGTGTTTCCAGGGCTCAGCCCACGGTGTCAGCCAGGTAGACCACACACAGCTGTGCTGCCTTGGTCAGCCAGCCCAGGTATTCCATCAATGGGTACAGTTGTGTATTGCCACAGACATGGCATCAGCCTCAGGATTCCTGGGCAGCACCTGCCTCACCTCTCTTGTGGCTGCCCTTCAGCCTGCTCGGCTCCCCCAGCTGTGCCCTGTCCTGGGACCAGTGCCTGCACAAGGCAGGGGTACAGCCCATGGCTGGCATGGTCCGGGCTTGGCATGGAGTACTTGTGCTCCCACCTTGTGCTCCCACCGTGCCCCCGGGCTGCCGGCTGCTGCGCTGTGCCCAGTGGCACTGAGAAACATGATCTGTTTTGCTAGTGCAGGGAACAAGCTGAGCTGGGAGCTACGAGGGGCCCTTATTAAATTAGCCTATGCAGGAGGCCCTGGGCGAGTGCTAACCAGCTCCCACTGCCAGTATTAGCAGCTGCCCTTGAGCAGAGTCACTGCCTGCCCCCGCACCAGCCTCCCTCTGCCCCTGTCCCCAGCTGGGCAGGTGTGGCTGGGGGCTTGCAGGTGACCCAGCCAGGGGAATGGTGGCTGGTGGAAGAGACTACCTGGAGATGGCCCAGGGAGGACAGGCTGCATCAGCATTCTGGGATGCAGTCAGGGAAGGCTCCTTGTGAGTGACCCCAGTGATCCACTGTGGCTGTGGCTCCCATGTGGCTGCCCTGAATGTACCAAGCAGGGGGTGAAGCACATCCCAGTGAGTGCTGAGGAACAAGGGAGTGGCACTGTCTGCATCTGGGTTTCTCCTCTGCACCATTCACCTTCCAGTGCTTTTATCCAAAATGTTGCATGGGGATGGCTGAGTGGCTTGCTTGCTCCTCATGGCACACCCCAGTGCCCCACAGATGCTGTAGCACACCGTACAGTGCCCCACACATGCACATCCCATAACAGCTTGCAGCATCCTACATATTCTGTGGTACCTCATGTACTGGGGCTCTGTAATACACCCCACAGTGCCCTGCACAAAGTCCCCAGCTGCCCTCATGCCTCAAGCACCCCAAACTAACCAGTGCCCCACACATCTGTTCTCACAGCCCAGACAAGGTGTGGCAGCACCGTGGGGAGACCCTGCAGTGCACTAGCTCTGCATCTTGCCTCACCTTTGCAAAGGTGATGGCTTCCCTAAATCCTGCCCAGACCTGTCTCCTAGCATTTTGAGAGATGTCCCCAGGCCACCAGGCTGCGCCAGGGTTCTTTTCCTTTTCCAGGGAGCATCCCTATCCTTCCTTCCACCTTCTGCTTCCCCTCCAGCTCCAAGAGGGTCTCCTCCTCCCTGCTAGGAGCACTTCAGGCAACGCAAGCTGAGGGTCTCCTCCCCAGCGCCTGTCCCCTGCCAAGGGCCACTAATGTCCCTGAGCTGGAACCTGCTGCAACCGCAGCCAGGCTGCACCCTCTGCTGGGACCCGCAGGCATCGGCGCGCATTCGCACCGAGCCTCGGGGCCGTCCAGCAGTGGGGAAGTCACAAAGGGGACCCCCGAGTCCTGCCCCCAGCCCGTCCTTGCTGTCACCCCTCAGTCCCCTATTCTTGTTGATGCCAGGTGTACTAACACCACCCCCAGCTGCTCACACTGCCTTCCCTACAACCAACAATGTCCGGGTCTCTTGTGATGTTGACCCCATGCCCAGGGCCTGCAGAAGGGCTGGAGTTTTCCTGGGAAGGTTTGAGGTGCCGTGGTCCGGCCCTTGCCCAGTGGCCAGCGTGGCACTGCCCAGCTGCAGCTGCCTCACCACAGACTACACAGGGATGCTGCAAGAAACACAGCTGCCTAGACACCCAGGATTTCACAGCTCAACAGGGCACTCTTCCTCCTTTCCAGCCTGTGTTGTCCTCGTCTGTCCCAGGTCCTGGTAGGAGACACTGGGGATAGCTGCATGGCATGGTGCAGTTCCAGGCAAGGCTGGTCCTCCTGCCCAGGTGAGGGACACAACTCTGTCCCGAAGCTGGTCCTCTCCTGCTGTGCACAGTGTCCCTTGCCCCTGTGGGAGGTGAGTGGGAGCACAGGGAGCTCTTTGTCAAACCAGGGGAAATGTTCAGGGCACTACAAGCTTTTAACCGGGGTCCATTAGCGCCCAGTCTGCAGCCAGCACAGGAATCCCTGCAGGGCCTGGCTGGAAAAGGAACCCATGGTGGCAGAGTCCCACGTGGAGGGGCAGAAGCAGCCCCAGATAAGCTCTGTGTTGCAGCGTGAGGACATCAGTGCCCCTCAGCTCCCAGATGGTAAATCCCCACTTCACCCTGGCACCTCCTTCCCACAAGCCTCAACCCTGGCAAAGGCCGCGGATGCCCTGGGAAAGGCTGGGTCCCTAATCCCTGGGCCAAGCGGGGACATTGTCCGGGGGCAGAAAGGAAAGCAGCGCGTCAGGCCCTTTGCCCATTGTGCCCTGAGCCCCTGCGCAAACACAGCCCAGCACTTTCATTGTCAGCCTCGCTGGGCGCGGGGGGGCCGCTCTCGCCACACTGCCTAAGTGGAATGGACAGCCGGAGTCTGGGCTGGGTGAGCAGCCCGTGCCCCCCCATCCCCTGCCTGCTGACACAGCGCCCCGACCGCCTGCACCATCGGCACTTCAGCGCCCGCCTATAAAGGGCGAGAGGAAAAGCCGGCGCCGGCACCGCCACCTCCGCCTCTGTGCCCTGCCCTTCGACCAAGTAAGTACCAGGCTGTGAGCCCCCAAGACCCCAGTGCACAGGCGCTGCCCCGCTCCCTTCACCCCCACAGCAAGCCCCCCAGCCAACGCTCACCCTGGGGAAGGGCAAGTGGCGGGGTGCTGTGTGGCACAGCGGGGGTGTCCTGTGCGGGCAGGAGGGACCCTGGCAGGAGGGATGGAGGAGCCGGGCTGCTCTGCCCCAGGGCTACACTTGCACCCGCATCTGAGCTGCGGTCACCGCCGCCTCCCAGCAGTGGGTACAGTGCCACCGCACCCAGACAGCTCCCGGAGCCATGGCAGGGAGCTTGGGAGAAGAAAAACTGAGGCAGTCCTGGGTACATCACATGGAGAGATGGGGCACTGCAAATTCCCCCTGCAGCTTGGGGTTCACTGGACAGAGATCCTCCAGCACCGAAGGAAAGGGAATGGGAAATGTCCCCATGCCAGCCTGGGAGGGCAAGGGGCCAGTGGCACGGGATGTGTGAGGGCAGCACCACCAGCATCTCAGGCTCAGCAGCAGGCAGTGGGGTGGCTGGGGGCTGACGGTGGGCACCTGCCCTGGGGTGATCCGTGGGGCTCTGCCAGCAGCCGAGCGACCCGCATGACCAGCAGTGAAGCCATGGACACCCTGGGGCAGTACAAGATCACGGTGTGGGAGGAGGAGAACTTCCAGGGCAAGCGCTGCGAATTCCTCATGGAGTGCCCCAGCATCATGGAGCGCGGCTTCCGCAAGATCCGCTCCATCAAGGTGGAGTCTGGCCCGTAAGTGCCCCGCCGGCCCCTTGGCACACCCCGCTCCAGCAAACCCACTGCTCCCAGGGGACTGTTGGGAGCTGCTAGGGAGCCAGAACACCCAAGTTCTTCCTCAGCTAAGACACAGCCTCATCATGCTTGTGCTCCTTGTGTTTTCCCATCTGCTAATCAGGGAGACCTTACCAAGGCAAGGCGTAGGTTGGAGGAAATGATGTGGCTCTGAGGAGAGGGGTCCCACTTTCAAAAGGGACATTTACTGCTAGCAAGGACCCCAACATCTGTGACAGACCCATAGCCTGCCAGGATATTTCTGTCCCCTGCCCAGGAAGGAGAAGCTGACCCCTGACTGATCCTGGGGACTCTGTCACACATCCCTGAGGGTTTTCCTCCTCTTCCTTCCAGCTGGGTAGGCTTCGAGTACCCTGAGTATCAGGGACAGCAGTTTATCCTGGAGAAGGGTGACTATCCCCGGTGGGAGGCCTGGAGCGGGAACAGTGGCTACCGGACCGAGCACCTCCTCTCCTTCCGGCCTATCAAATGCGCAGTGAGTTACTGGGACACCACAGAGGGCGGGCTCAGGGCAGGCAGAGCCTACTCCAGGTAGCCCAGCGTGGAGGCCATGAGGGACTGGAGGATGACTCTACATGGGGCATGGGATGGAGGGCTGAGCTGTTCACAGAGATAAGATTGAAGTGGAGGAGTAGCTGCGCCCAGCAGCTCCCACCTCCCTGCAAAGATCCTGGGATGCTTTTTAGATCTAAAATTTAGCCTGAGCCACAATTCCAGCTCCTTCTGCTTTGTGCTTTGGAGAGCCACCTCCCAGGCTGGGGTTCCAAGGCCTTGTCCCCCAGCCCTGATTCCCGGGGATGGGATGAGCGGAGAGGAGCTGGCGGGAACGCAGGGATGCTCGGAGTGCAGGGCCCGTCCCCCTCCCGGCCAGGGTACCTGAGGCGTGCCGGGCAGCCGCGGCTCTATCGCTCCATCTGCAGAGACACTGCTGCTCGCAGCAGCGGCACGTCTGCGCCTCCGAGCGGGGGGTCCCCCCCCAACTTTTAATAATCACCAGGCAGATATGTTCAGGCTTTAATAAAGGGGATGCGATAAGATCACTCCTTGCTGGCAGGACTGCTCCTCGGTGCAGATAGATGCATGTGGGGGCTGGGCACGGGGGACAGTGCTGCATCACTCAGTGTCCCAGCCATTAACCCCACCGTGTCCAACACCCAGAAAGGCCCCACAGAGCTGAGGGGACCTCTCTCAGCATCCTGCCTTGCCCTGAACCCTCCTGCAACCTCGGGGAGTGTGGTGATGTTGAGGGCAGCAGTCAGTGTGGGTCCAGAGGTTGTAGCCACTAACTCTCACTGACAGCTGTGCATTGGGACCACAGGGACACGAGAGCAGCATCCTCGGGGCAGTTCTGGGGTGTCCCAGTGAGGGGGTGCCAGGTTGAAGGACATCCCCATGCATTCCACCAAAGCCGCTCACGATCCCTGGCCTCCCAAAGTGCCTTGGTGTGTGTCACACTGATGCCACATCCCCTGTCCCTGGGCAAGCCAACCCATTCCTGCTGACCTCCAGCTCTCTCTCTCTGCAGAACCACAATGACAGCAAAGCCATCCTCTACGAGGCTGAGAACTTCCAGGGTCACAAGTTTGAGCTGAGTGACGACTATCCCTCGCTGCAGGCCATGGGCTGGGGCAACAAGGAGGTGGCATCCATCAAAGTGAATGCCGGAGCGTGAGTGTGGCCAGTGAGGCAGGGACTGGGGGTGCCAAGAGCAGAGGTTCAGAAGCACCTCCTTGCATAAAACACCTCCATAAATCCCAGGATGTGGAAGGGGCACCCCTTCAAAAAAGGGATGCATACCTGCTTTTTCCTTGAAAATACAAGCCATTGGGTATTTTTCTGTCCCTCTCCTCCCAGGGCAAGCAGAGGGATGGGGTGGGATGGGATGGGATGGGATG
>VYZP01011439.1:10093-31086 GCA_013400635.1 Hypocryptadius cinnamomeus | reverse complement strand
CTGTAGTGGAGGCAGGAGGGATGAAGGCTTGTGAACTGCCACTACAGAAGAGTTAGCTGTTGCTGGTGCTAATTCAATTAAGCAACTCTTAGTTATTCATGGGAACAAGCTTTGGTACCGTGAAAGCTTATGATGCCTTCAAGTACAGCTCCAGATGAAATCTCAGGCAGTTTAAGTCTGCCTGCACCATTCACCGCAGCCAAAAGCAAAGGAGAGCGGCAAAGAGATTGTGAGTGGTGACAGACCAAACAAAATGAAGACTTTTAGCTTCAACTGAAGACTGCTGAGCTGACGGCAGGGTAAGCCCAGGAGCAAGGCAGTGCAGACGAGGTACAGGTACAGCCCTGCAACTGGACTGAGAGGTCTCTGCATTTTGCAGTTTTGCAGCACTGACTGCGCAACCCGTTGATTTTGGTGCTCTTAGTTGGGCCTACATTATCAGAGATTTTACATTACACAGAGTCCCCAAATCCCTCTTTATCTCAGATAAGAGGGAGCTGATTGTGTAAATACAACCACCGCAATTCTGCTGCACAAGAATGAAAGACGTATTTCAGGGACAGGATGTTACAAGTAGCTATGAAGAGTGGTATAGCGTAGGAATCTCAGCCTTCTTATGATTCGGACAAAATTTCCTTAACGAACATGAACTATTTTTCTCCAGTTTTTCTTCTCTCCTTCCAATCCCTGACAGATTAACTCCCCGTTGTACCTGTCACATTCTTGTGTCTTATGAGGTGTTGTGTCTCACCCACTTTCAAATAGTTCCATCCCTATTCCTAGGAAATCTTAGTCTCTGCACACTGTGGTATCTTTTCTAGTGTCTTTGTCCCAGGTTATGGAATGGTTTCACTGCTTTGAATTAAATTTTTCTGAATAAAATCCTTAAACTACTCTCGTTAATATTTTCAAAACTTTAAGTAACTAAAAATGGGAAGCATTGAGCAACCTTAATAATAAATAGTGCTACAAGCTCTGCTAACTAAACTTCTTTGCATGTTAAAATGCCTAGCAAGCTGCTAATTTTAGATAATAAAAATCCTCTAATCTAAAAGCACTAAGTCCTCTGTCACAATGTCCCTGTTAGTTGACTGCAAGATAAGGATTTGCTAATGCACACAAAAAATTACAACACTGGTAGAACCACTGCAGTGACCCAGAAGCATAGAACAGAGAGTCAAAAGTCCCTGAAAAGCAGACAAAGTAATCCAATGACAGCCACATAACTGCAACCTGTGTCTAAACATTTTGAGATTAATCAAATTCCTCAAATAAGTTGTTTAGTGAAAATGAAACATATAACACTAGTCTTCAATTTTTTACATATGGAATTTGATTCTGCTCCCCTTGACACCAACAAAGAAAAACATGCTCCAAAGTCTGGCCACAGAGTAATGAACTTAAACAGTCGTTTTGGTGAACAAGGTCTAGGCAAACCGCTTTTGTAACTATAAGTTCTGCAAATGTTACTGAAAGATAACATTATTTTTTTTTAAAATCCAAGCAGCAAAGGTGAATACCTTTCACAATGAATCATTGCAAAATTACCAAGCTCTTATTTTGAGGGCCTCAGAAAGCATGTTAGTGATACTGCCTTATCTTACGATCGGAGGGTTTGTTTGGTTTGGAATGAAAGAAAACTGGAAAAAGCTGAGCTGGATTTTGAACAGCAAATTAGGCAATTGGAAAAACAATGTAAACAGAATAGGTTCAATAACATCTGCTTGGAATTGTATTTGGTTCGTTCTATCCATCTTGAATCAATGGTCAAGCTAAGACAATTACAGAGATGTTGGTGTTTTAACACTGGCTCCAGTGCAGCCATAATAAATAAGATGTAAATCACATTCAAGAAAAACACCATAACATGTGGGAGAATTACACCAGTAAACCATATATTTCTATTGTTTTACTGCCCTCTTTATTTGATTTCCTCCAATACCCAGCAATGTAATTTTTCAGCTCCACTTTCAATAGTCAGAAACACTGGATTTTTACCCCTAGAGCAGTCAGTCACATGCTATACTGGAATATCTTCTATTTAATAAGCCTTCAGTTCTTCACACAGAACTGTATACTGCACATGCATTTTTGTCCAACTTCAGTGAAACAAGTTTTACATACAACAAACAACTGTAAAATACAGTTGCAATACAACTGTAAAATACAGTGTAATTTTAAACCCAGTATTTTTGTGACTTCAAATTGCTGCACAGACAGTATGAAGTACTACTATTTTTTGCTGATTTATGAAGTGTCACATGTATTGGCCTCCAGATTAAAAGGTGGAAACAAAAAATTACTGAGAGTAATGAAATAAGAGAGAAGGATGACCTTACATTATACAGGTTGTGGATATTAAGATTATTTGCAATTACATTTTAACACAAAATATGTGCGAAACAACTCCAAAGCCTATAAAAATGCACAAAGTTAGAGCTGACTACCATTTTAACAATATGACAGACAAAATTGTCACAAAGAACTTACTCACCCAAAACCAATAGCTACCCAGTAATTTCTGACACCCTGATGTGGTCCCACCATAGGAAGAATGTCTGGAGAATAGGTGATAGGACCTGCAATTGTGTTTACGATGTCTGCTTTTCTCAAAACAGGGACCATTTCCATGGCAGCCTCAATATGCTCCATTATTCTGTCTAAATCAGACTCAAAAAGTTCTTTTCCAAATCCTGCACAAGTAATTGACTTTTATTATATATACGTATTTACACGAGGAACACATACATTTTCAATACAGTTATGGTATCTATATATAAATATAGCTATCTGTACAATACAGCTATCTATACCAATACAGCTATCTATCTATAAATAAAAGTTTTATGAGAATAATCAGTGCATATGTTCAAGCCTTTGCCATCCATAGGAAAAATGGCATGCATAAAAACCTAGTTACCTGCAGGACCAAGTTTATTTGTCATTGCAATTATACTATCCTTTATACATATTTGTTTAACCCTAAGGTCATACAAATTCAACAATGAAGTAGAAAGGAAGTGAAGACACACAGAAACTTTCTTCTGCATTAATAAGTCCCACTTATTTTTCTCAATATGCCAATAATTTGAGGAGGGGAAATAAGATACTTCCGTATCTGCTTACGATTTCCATGAAATCATATGAATTTCTGCGTATATTTCACCCCTCAGTCTGGACTCTAAGCATGGCAGAACATCATTATATAGAGGCACTTGATGCTACTGGAGACAGTAAGTTCCAGAAGCTGTGACAGGGCTATCCAAAACTGAATGGTGTTAACTGCCCTTCCTTAGGAAATACTGTGTTTTTCAAAACACCAATACTAATGACATCATATAACTTTCTGTCTGGAAGTGAATGGAAAGCTGGAGCCTAGATATAACACAACGATTTATAATGGTTTTTAGTAAACAGCTGTATGACATAGGATATTTTTGTATTCTATACATATCTACAGCTCTCTTGCACTTATATCCAAGCACAGCATTTTGTCTAAGACATTCCTTTGCTGTTCCTATTTGACAATCACATTATCTCGGGGGTATCAATAAATATCCAGGGCCCCTGTCAGCATGCTGGAGAGAATTGTAACTTAGAAAAATTTCTCTTCAGGCAAAAAAGGCTGTGTAGCGTAGATTTGGTGGCTGCCTCTAATTTAAACACACCAGCACCTCTTCAGAAAGTAGGGTAAGACTACATTGTAGTAGGCTTTTCTTACATTACATTTGTATTTCTGTTTTCTTTTATTGTAACAGTTAGAACTATTCTTTGAAAAAAGTTTTTGCATTACAATCATGCATTGCAAATATTCTGTATTTTCTGTCACATAAGGCAGCATGACAGCCTAGGATTTATGCAAATTAAAATGTGTGCTAGTGCTTATTATGTTTAAAAATTTAATGTTCTTAATTACCTGGTGGGACTCCATTTGTTACCCATGACTCTTGTAGCTTCATTTTCTCCTCACTTTCGTATGGACCAAATAAAAGACCATCCCTTTCTTGCCTTAGATAATACGATCCTTCTAAGTCACGAATCACAGGCAATTCTGTTTTTAGGGCTTTCACTTCAGGGATAGTTGATGTTACAACATACTGATGATGAACAGGTATTAGAGGGTGCTGCAGGCCAATCATCTTGCCTATGTCACGGGCCCAGAAGCCTAGAGAAGAAAAAAAACCCAAAACCAAAATAGAAATATTAAAATATTAATTTCATTGAATGGAAAATGACAGCTAAATATTTGCAGTACACACTGTGCTTTTATGTGTGACAGGTTTTTTTCTCCCATACTTCTAATTTTCACTTTATTTTTCATATTATCTAGCATATTTTTCTTCTGTAATTCCATGTCCTTTTTTCCTAATTACACTACTATATATTATTATAGTATGCACATATTAGAATATAACTAGTAAATTATAAGTTAGACTTCTAAAAGGTCAGTAGAGAATTTAATTAACAGTTCTAGAAACCCCAAGGCTTATTTCAGTAAAGTAGGTCTGCAGTGTACTCCTAGCAAAGTTAGAGACACTTAAAATCCAGAATAAATTAACTCATATCAGAAGTGTCAACCAAGCCCCATACTATCAACCAAATGAACTAGTATGCTTTACCAAGACACTAGTTAAGCCCTAACATCCCAACAGACTCAGGCAGCTACTACTACTTTTTAAGCAACTGACCTCAGGAATTGGAGCTTCTCTCCTCTTTCACAAGCATTGTGTGACTCACATTAATTATGTTTCTCACACAGTAATCAATTCATAATGATGCTTGTGTTGGTGAATAGTCAAATGTGCTCTCCCACAGTCATCAAATTAGAAGTTCTGATACAGACTCTGACCAGAAAATGCAAGCAACAATTTCCCTGCCTCTGAAGCTGGCTCAAGACCCTTCATGCATACTGTGAGAGAGAAGTAGAGAAGACCTTATTCTCCTGTGTTAAGGTTAAGTTGGTAAGACACACTCACTTAGTGAGGTACCTGTGTCAGAATGAAGGAGTGGAAACCACTTAGCTGCCAAACACTAGTTTGGGCTCTGCATCATGGCTCTCACATCTGCTGTGAGGCTGGAATGGAATAGACTTGGGAACCAGACAGGTACAACTGACTGGAACTGCAGCTGTATGCTGCTTTGAACATCCCTCAGCCCCACTCTCCTGACTTTTATATCAAGGACCAGAGGTCCCAAGAGTGGGAATGAAATGGGAAAATCCAATTAAGTAAGAGTTTCAGGGGAGTTTGGGAGTGAGGGTTGAAGGAAGACAAAATGAAAGACAATGAAGAGGTAGCAGGATCTTCCAAATAAAAGGCTATGTGCCATACGGCACCAAGTAAAAGAAGGTGAGTCAGCCTGGTTCCTGTGGCTGACTCCGAACTGCTTAAGACAAAATACCTCCAGCAAGATTTTCTACCTAACATGGCTGTCCCTTCTCCTGGGACATAAATTTCATGCTGCCCAGCTTAATGTGCAACTTTTCTTCCTTTTTGCTGTTTACTTGTCTTAACCAAATTCTCCTACCTCTCTCTTCAATTCTGTACTCTCCAAGACCTGGTGAAAATTTCTCAGTGCCCCAAGCACACCAAAAGGCATAAATGAGCTTGAATAGCTTCATCTGGAATGTCCACCCATACCCATGGGCACAGGACTCCCATTCCAGGTCAGCTCAGGTCCCACAGAACCTGTCTGAGCTGGTTTGATTGTATGCCTGTTTACAGCTCTGTCACAACCATGTCTGTGCCTGGCCATGGAACACATTGATCCAGACCCTGATCCGTGGACTACTTCTCAGCTTGACCTCAGCTCAGTCTCAACTCTACAGTCCTGCTTATTGATTGGTGGGCACCATTTGACCTCGGTTACCGTCACCAGGCCTGTTCCTGACCTGTGGTAGCATTCCTGGCTTGGCCTCAGCCTGGCTTCATCACTGTGGATCTGACTGTGCCTCACCTCCACAAGTCCATCCGGAGGCCTGGACCGTGGGCTGACCCCAGCTGCAGTCCTGGGCCTCCCCAGCTCAGTCCCCTGTGCCCTGCCGGACAGAACCCTTGCTGGCTCAGCCAGCCTTGTTATCCTGCTTGGCTCCCTGTCCCATGGGGAGCAGCCGGCTCATGCCGCTTGCTGACATTAACTCTCACCTCTGGCATGGTTTGAAGCCAGGACAATTAGGAAAGGTGAATTGGGCCATGCTGGCCTTGTGCCATTCCCCCATGCCAGGATGGCTGTCAGTCTCTTATTTAATATGACGAACCAGTCACAGGGCCTAACACCCACAGTTTAAAAAATATGTGAAGTTTCCAAGGAAAACATTTTCTGTGGTGATTCACTTAACAATTACTGACAGCCAGCTAAGGCAAAGCAGCAGAGGAAATCCAGCATCACCTTCAAGGGATCCATTCAGCTAAAAGCCCTTGCCCAGTAAATGCAAGAAACTAGCACCTGTTGCAGTTGTCATATGTAAGGCTTTTGCTTCTAAATGGCATCTTAGCATTTGGAGGAGACTCATTGCCAGAACATTTGTTATGTCAGTTAAATTGTTTGAGGGATGATTGTGCCATAATCATACAGAGTGAGTGACCCGAAACATCCTTTAAGGCTAACGAAACATTACTTATGATCTCCTATAAAGAAGGCCGTGAAAAAAATTGAATAAATCTGCATTTCTAACACATATGCAAGGGTTTCCTTCATTACACAGGACACATGCAAATGTGGATTTAAGTGGCAACTAACAATCTTTAGGGAACTTCTTTTGATTTGGGCATTTCCATGTAACCCACAAATAAAACTATTTTAAGGTAAGGTGAGCTAATGATCCACAGAGGACAGAAAAAGTTAAAGCAGCAGAAAATTAGGTCTTTGAAATAGCTTTGTTTCTTTCTTAATAATAAGAAATTTCTTAGCAATTAAATTTTGAGAATTACATTACACACAGAGCTAATTTTAAAGTGTTTTTAAGTAAGAGACAAATAGGTTTGTTTAAAATAAAATTTACAGTACTGTACTTCTAAAAAAGTCACACTTAGGATAAGTACTTTTTTAATTGCTTAAAATTACAAAAGGTAACATTTACTAAAAGAAAGATACTTTATTTAAGGTTTTTGAACAAAAACAAAAATGGCAAAAAGAAGAATATATTCTCTGAAACAAAATTCTAATTGGAAGCAGATGTCAAGTCATATCACACATAGTAGAGATAAATGAAGGCATACATTATATCTCTAGGATATTTGTGAAGATTAAATTGTAGACACTGCAAGCATCTGATGCTGAAATATTTAGTGGTAGTATTACTTAACACATCTGCTGAAGTATGTCATCTGACCATTTCCTGGTTTTGAAAAAGACAATCTTCTACCACTATATATAAATGCTGGTATATATATAGTGAGTACATGCCTGAAAATACATGCTTATATACACACACCCACACTGTATATACAGACAAAATTCACTATTTTTGGAGATTTTAATCAAACATTCCATTATAAATAGGCTGCAAATAACTTCAGCAGGCTCAGTATAGTTGCTTCATGTCAGGGATTATTTATTCGGCATCTGCTTTCCTCTAAAATGGAAATCTCACATAAGGAACAGCTAAAGATTGGTTGGAACTAGTTTGTTCCAGTTCTGCAGCAGATGTCAGTTGCAGGGTGAGGCGGGGAGGGGGAGAGGGAATGTAAAGAGCCTTCTGATGTATTTTTCTCTGCAACATGAGCCCAAAATTATACAAGTCATGATCTGTAGTGGAATGCGGCAAGGCTGAGAAAAAGAATTAATGTTATCTGAGAAAACATTTATAAGAGATATGTGTTATACAGTATTGATTTCACATCATTAGCCAGAATGTTAAGCAATATGTGCTTCAAATATCCACTTTGGCTGGACAGTTAACTACACAGGAGAATTAAGTAAACATATTGTTGATTTAAAAACTTATTAAATAATAAAAAAGACTTATGAAAAGCTCACAAGAGTACATTCCAATATTGCAAATAAGCTGTGAAAAGCATTTACCAGAAAATTCTGCCTAATATCAATTTGATATATTAGCCAAAGAAAGATAACTACACTACAAAAATGTAAGAAAATTACTTCATCTGTGATACTTCATCCATATGATGCAGAACTAATAGGTGGGAATAATGAGTGTCTGGAAGTTTGTGGCCTAAATAAGCCTGATTGCCAAGAGACCTGCCTTTGCCTTTCAAAATCTTAGATCCGTTCCAGACCAATATATCCACAATGTGTAACAAATGACATAAGGATCCTATTTGTAAGAGAGCTTGTGATTTTGTAACTGAAATCTGTTCCATAGTTCATGCCTGAAAGATACGAACTGTCAGTCCAAAGGCAATCAAATATTGACACCTCTCATCTTCCAAGTGCTGACTTTGTGATCTACATAAAATTTTTTAAATTTGGTTTCCCTGGTTGTGTGGTTGATTGCCTTCTAAAAAGTATACTAAATGCTTCTAGTCCTCTTTCTCTCCAAAATTCATTATGTGACACTCATGAGCAAGCTCAGAGCCTCAGAGTCTTGTTATTTTAGCAAGGCATATAGCAATAGCAGCTGATTACCTATGTATGGAAGGCATATTTAAGAAAGTGCACTTTTCCATGAGTTTTCCAGTAGGTCTTTACCAAAAGCCTGGAATGATTTAATACAAGACATATCCCAGAAAATATCTGTCTGTATCCCAGAATCTGAAGGAAAGATCTCTAAAGCACACACCCTGAGAGTCCAGCTGTTTGATCCCACTCTCTCTACATTTCTCTCCTTTTTTTTTCCCCTGCTATCTCAAACTCTACTTTTACTCCAGTCCTTACATCCTTCTTCAGCTATTTTGTCACCATGTGCTAGTCAGTCTCCCTCGTTTGTCAAGTTCTGTCCCAGCAGCCTTCTCTTCCTTCCAATCCACTCCCATCTACCCTTTCTATTACATATTACACCAGTCTTTCATGCTTAAACAGGTCAGTTTTCCACTCAGTTTCACATACAACCATTCCTTGATATCCTTACTAATCATTTCCCCTGGAAAGCTCCTAGCTTCAGTTTCCTTAATGAAACAAATCAGATACCTTCCCACTATCTCTCTGGTGTCATCCCTACTGCTGTCATTTGCTCCTAGTTTGAGCTTCCTTATTCAGTAACTCCTGTATCATCTAACTGTTCCACTTGCTGCCAGTGCTCCTAAACACTTCCAGAAATCTTTCCAAGGCATTTTTCTCTCCCAGCCTATTCCCCTTCCAGTCCAATTCCTTCATCATTCCAATTGTCACCTATGGTACACCGACCAACAAGAAGAGGCCCTGTCTCACTTAACTTCTTCATTTTATCTGCCTTGCACTAGAAATAGGTGCTTTTATTTTTTTTTTCTGTTCCACTGCAAATATACGGAAAGGAATTATAAAGGTGTATTCTTGCTCTCAGTTCACTAGTCCCATCTGAGTAAGAAAGTCAACTTGGTATATCACAGCCTCTGACTGAAGCCTGATGATTCACTGCAGTGGGAGGTGTGCAGGACTAATGCCCTAAAAATGCAGATGTGATCCAGTTTGAGGCAGAGTGAGCAAAACTTTAATCTACATGGTAAATATTCAACATGTTTTGAAACAACAGAAAACATAAAATCTTCTACTGGAAAGCAAAAAGCATGCTTCATATAAGAACTTTCACCAATAATATATTTTTCTACACTTGTATAAAGCAGCATAATAATAAGTGAATAAATTTAGATTGAATACAGGTTTTTAGGCTTATTAAGTTTCTTAGGAAAATAAACACAAATCCAAAGGATACTTGCACGAAAGTTCTTTGAAGCAGAAACATCAGTTTGGCCTCTTTAACACAATGAAGAATAACATTAGTATATGTAAATACAAGCTCCCTTGAGTTAGGCAATTTTTATGACATACAAAAAATGCACTGTTAAGCCAAGCACATGTTTAAAATGTGACTCAAAGGCCAACAAAAAAATCTTCCGTTTCAAGGATATGTGGATAGAGCTAAATCTTGGAGAAAGATAATAGTGAAACAGGCAAGGTCAAATTCTCAGTCTCTTTGAAGAAACAGTAAAGATACTTCTATTTCATATATATATTCCATCTGCCTTCCTAGGTACGTTTCATTAGGTTTTAGAGACAGTTCACCTATTGGACACTGGAACAGGCTCCCCAGGGAAGTGGTGACAGCACCAGCCTGTCACAGTTCAAGAAGTGTTTGAACAATGCTCTCAGGAACATGGTGTGACTCTTAGGGATGTTGCTATGCAGGGCCAGGATTTGGAGTCCATGATCCTTCTGGGTCTTTTCCAACTCAGGATATTCTAGGATTCTTTGACTCTAGACCTTGACTCTCTCCTACACAACTTACTGTAGACCAGTAAAAGTTTCTTTTGCTACTAAAATCTAACAGGGCAGTCTGATTACTAACTGCTGGAGACAAATCAGGGCAAATATTTTTAATGCCTATTCAATGGCAACTAATACAAGAGATAAATTTTCACCATACTGTGAAGAAATATGTGCAAACCACAAACCAAGTGAATGTTCAAAACCATATATTTTCCTTATACGTGCAACCCACACAATTCAGTACAGGTGCTTTGTGTTAGCTAGCATGTAAATCTGAAAAGCACTCAAATGCTTGTATTAAATCCTACCTGCAGTATTCACAATTCTCTTTGCTTGGATTATTCCAAGTGGAGTTTCAACTTCCCACGTCCCATCGGATCGGGAGTTCAGATTAGTCACTTGCACAGGATAATTTAATTGAGCACCGTATTTTCTGGCTCCTGCAGCCAAGGCCATAGTTAGAGAATAAGGATCGATATGACCATCTCCAGGGTTATACAGGCCAGCTAAAACCTAAATGGAGGTAAAATGCCCCAAATGAAAGAAAGTACAATTTATCAAAATTAGATAGTTTTTTTAAAAAAACTACTTTCTTACTTGAATATAGTAAACTTTGGGAAGTCAAAGAAATTTTCAAAATATTAATAATTTTACCCAACCTAACACAATGGCCTGTGACAGTCAAATTCCTCAGATCTCCCATGCAATCAAAGGCTGCAATGCTTTAATATTATAATATTACAGACACAGTAATTAATAGTATGTACTCTAACATACATTATGCATAAAATTCACAAATTCTGATTTTAGGCTATGATACATCTTTTTTCCATTGAAAAACAAGAATCTGTTGCACAGTTTGTATAAAGAGAGGAGACCGTACATGTATATTTCTGACAGACCAATATTTAATTGGAATGGAAGTTATATTTCATAAAACTGGCTTCTTTACCTTGTCCATGTTCAATAAGGGAAATAGCTCTTGCACTTTCTCAGGCGTGATTAAATATTGCTCTGTTGGGTGCCAGCCAGCACGAGTCATTTGGTATTTGAATTCATCCACCCTAGTAGGGGTTGAAGCAATTCTGATACTGCCAGGCTGATGAAACCCCACAGGCTAAATCAAAGAGAAACAGCAAATTACTGAAAGAACTTTTACTGATTGCCATATATGTGTTTTTCCTGTGCTAAGGGGAGTCTACAGGAATTTTTCCACTAACATCATTAAGAAAAATGCAAGCGAGCTATGGGCCCTTGAAGGAAAAGGCCTTGGATATAGACTCCTAGAAAAAAATAATTTTTCAAGAAGTTATCAAATTAGCTTCCTAAGTTAATGTGTACCATCTTCAAAACAGTTGAAAGAATGCTTATTGAATGCCATGATACATTCATTTTTATTAACAACTAAAAAATACCTGATATATGCACTCACACACTTTCAAAAATAGAATAAGATATGTCTCAAAAAAAAAATATATAGATATACTTTATTTTAAAAGCNAAAAAAAAATATATAGATATACTTTATTTTAAAAGCTGTCATTTGCATGATTTCCTATTGAACGTGTTTAACTAAGCACCTTTACAAACAAAATGAAAAACACTCGCTGGTTTTGTCTTTTTAATAAATTAAACATCCTTACAGAGCTGGACACTGAATGCTTACTTTTCTTCACCTTTTCTATGTTATCTCACAGGACAATGATAAGGATGAATAAGTCTTTCACTGGAACTCACAATGATAATCTGAGGTGGCAGCTTATCTAGTTGAGTAGCAGAAAGAAGAAAAAAGCATTTTATGACAAATGCAAAAAATATCTGTCATATATATATATACATATATATATATGTATATATATGAGACAAATATTAAAGATATATGAAATTTGTAGACTAGTGAAGTGAGGTTCATTCCATTTCTGCTGCTGTCCAAAACAAGCAGAAGTTTAATAAATGAAATCTATACGGCTGAAAGATGCCAAATGAAAAAGATAACTCCTGTGTTCCTCCACATATCCATTCCTTAAGTCACTAAATAAAAAGGACACGAAGAATTGCAGCAATCTTCTTAAGTCCAGACAGCATCGTATAATATGAATTTTTAAGCAGACATATTTAAGGCAGGAATATGTCATAATCAATCTGTTCATTCCAGATTCCTTATACTATTTTATCTCCTTTATCAAGTAAAAGTTGTAGACTCTCTGTTGTGTCTCTGTTGTGTCTCTGTGTTTTATAAGTAACATTTTCCTAAACTGTAGAGGGATCTGGGAAACCATCTACAAAATGTAGTGACTGGGCATGAAGAAGAATGTACTTCAATAAAAAGGTATATACTCTACTCCACACCATTACCAACACACTTTTTTTCTAAGACTATTGCTAAAATTGGTATTGCTCTGAATTAACACTTCAAAGGTTAAGGGGATTACCTGTCCTGTCTCTTCTTCCAGCTTTTCATAGAGTTTGATGCTGTAAGCATGGATTTTCTTCAGGTTTATTCCAGGATGAAAATAAGTAGTTAAACCAGCCTCAAATAAGAAATAGGAACAACACAGATTAGAAATGCAGTGTTCTTGCCTTCCTTCCAACTGTCATTTAAAAAGGAACTGCCAAGACACTGTAAAGAAAAACAACACATGGATAGAGCCAACTGCTACAAAAATAAAAATAAAGTCTTTCCTGTACTTAAGCCATTTCTGTTTTCTGCACAGGTGTTTTCCCATCTGTCTTTTCTCACCAAGTGTGCCAACTCATGATAGTGTTGCAGTTGTTCTCTTCTATCTGATATCTCAATTTATATATAATATCATAGTGCACCAGATTACTGAAATGCCNCAAAAAAAAATATATAGATATACTTTATTTTAAAAGCTGTCATTTGCATGATTTCCTATTGAACGTGTTTAACTAAGCACCTTTACAAACAAAATGAAAAACACTCGCTGGTTTTGTCTTTTTAATAAATTAAACATCCTTACAGAGCTGGACACTGAATGCTTACTTTTCTTCACCTTTTCTATGTTATCTCACAGGACAATGATAAGGATGAATAAGTCTTTCACTGGAACTCACAATGATAATCTGAGGTGGCAGCTTATCTAGTTGAGTAGCAGAAAGAAGAAAAAAGCATTTTATGACAAATGCAAAAAATATCTGTCATATATATATATACATATATATATATGTATATATATGAGACAAATATTAAAGATATATGAAATTTGTAGACTAGTGAAGTGAGGTTCATTCCATTTCTGCTGCTGTCCAAAACAAGCAGAAGTTTAATAAATGAAATCTATACGGCTGAAAGATGCCAAATGAAAAAGATAACTCCTGTGTTCCTCCACATATCCATTCCTTAAGTCACTAAATAAAAAGGACACGAAGAATTGCAGCAATCTTCTTAAGTCCAGACAGCATCGTATAATATGAATTTTTAAGCAGACATATTTAAGGCAGGAATATGTCATAATCAATCTGTTCATTCCAGATTCCTTATACTATTTTATCTCCTTTATCAAGTAAAAGTTGTAGACTCTCTGTTGTGTCTCTGTTGTGTCTCTGTGTTTTATAAGTAACATTTTCCTAAACTGTAGAGGGATCTGGGAAACCATCTACAAAATGTAGTGACTGGGCATGAAGAAGAATGTACTTCAATAAAAAGGTATATACTCTACTCCACACCATTACCAACACACTTTTTTTCTAAGACTATTGCTAAAATTGGTATTGCTCTGAATTAACACTTCAAAGGTTAAGGGGATTACCTGTCCTGTCTCTTCTTCCAGCTTTTCATAGAGTTTGATGCTGTAAGCATGGATTTTCTTCAGGTTTATTCCAGGATGAAAATAAGTAGTTAAACCAGCCTCAAATAAGAAATAGGAACAACACAGATTAGAAATGCAGTGTTCTTGCCTTCCTTCCAACTGTCATTTAAAAAGGAACTGCCAAGACACTGTAAAGAAAAGCAACACATGGATAGAGCCAACTGCTACAAAAATAAAAATAAAGTCTTTCCTGTACTTAAGCCATTTCTGTTTTCTGCACAGGTGTTTTCCCATCTGTCTTTTCTCACCAAGTGTGCCAACTCATGATAGTGTTGCAGTTGTTCTCTTCTATCTGATATCTCAATTTATATATAATATCATAGTGCACCAGATTACTGAAATGCCCAGACAATAGAGTGGAAAAGAGTGTAAAATTAATCATTTGTCAGTATAACATTTTTCAGTTCTATCTATATTCTAGTCATAAATTTGACTCCAAGTATTTTTGGCAATTTTCATTACCTTAAAAATCTGAGTTTAAGAAGAGATCACAAAAACCTGTAGGAGGGAGATTCATCTAGTAAGGGTCCCATCAAACACAAAGCAGGTATGTTGATTTCAGGAAGTCCCTGGGCTAAATTAATAGTCTGGAAAAAATATTCCCTGTTCATTTCTTATTATCATATTGAACAATTAGCATCACACAGGACACAGCTGAAGACTAGATATTTGACTAAACATGATTTTTATCTCATTTGATACATGTGCGTTCATGTTGTGAGCACATTTATTTTAATTACCTTAGAGTAAGCCCCAGGGCTGTTTCACTGCAGAGTTTTTTAGCTGAAACTTGTTTGTGTCTCAAAAAATATATTCAAAGGGCCTTTTTTCAGTGTGTACAGAATGAAGAAACAAAATAGGCATTGAAACATTTAAATTTCCTTAGCCAGGTACAATGCCTAAGAGTAATTAATTTACTTCTACCTGCAAATTTTTTTATCTCATTTTGGTTTTACTGTATTCTTTTATTTACGTAAAAATTTTCTGGCCTTCTGTTATTCTTCCAAATGTAGTAATAAATCTTCCAGATGTAAGGAAATTCCATTTTAGTGGTCACTATTAGTGCAGTAATTTTGAACTAAATGGGTCAAAAATTACTGGCAAGGTAGCTACAAATCCATATATATTCAAGAGCATTTAATTGCAGGGATTAAATAAACACTTCAATCTCTTACACTTGCAAGTGAAGAAGTTGAAACACATTTGACACCTTTGGGTTGAGATAATAAATGTTTCTGATTTCAAGAGTGCAGCTGGCACACAACTATAACCTGATTTCACTAAATAAAAATTAAGATAATGAAATCATAAAATAATTTTAATGAAACAAAAAGATTGAATGGGTCCTTAAGAGATTTCTCTCAAATTTCATATTCAAAGCAGGGTCAGCTACAAGATCAGACCACATTTCTCAAGATTTTTTCCAGATTCTTTGAGAATCTTCAAAGACAGTTGCTGCTCTACTTTCCTAGCTACATATGGAACTTTGCATTTGGCCATGTTAAATTCCATAAACCTTTCATCCTTGCAGCCTGCCTAGGTCCCTCAGCATGGTTGCCCTGCCCTTGAGTGCAATGACTACTCCTCACAGTTTGGTGTAAACTTCAAAAGTGGATGAGCATGTACTTCGCCACCTACTCCAAATTACTGATAAAGATATTAAACAGGATGGGTCCCAGGACAGATTCCTGTGACATTCCACTTATTTCCAGGGTTTGGGTAGAATGTTGCCCATTCATGTTACACTCTAAGCCCAGCCATCCAAAGAGTCTTTTACCTTTCTAGCTGTCCACCCATAGAGACTGTAACATCTTCAGCTGAATAAATGGATAGTGTGGGAGAGGGTGTCTAAAGTCTTGCTAAAATCTAGGTAAGTCAAATCCACTGATCTCCCCGTGTCTAAGAATTCATAATATTCCATAATAGACAGCAATTAGATTTGATCTGACATGATTTATTCTTTGCAAATTTGACTGTTGCAAATCACTTTTTTTTCTCCTTTATGGACCTGGGACTCACTTAATGATTTTCTGAAGAACCAAACTAGGGTTAGCTGACCTTTAACTCCTCTACTCACTCCTCTGGCTTTTTAGAAAAAGTCATACATATGTCCTTTGACAAATCTCTGGCACCTCCACCAATTTCAATAGTATTTCAAATGTGATACATCTGTGGCCCTGTGATGAATCAGCAGCATTATTGGATGTAGCCTGTCTGCTCCATCACATGAGCATGTGCCAAATTATTCCAGTAATCCCTGGTTTGGTCCTCATCCACTGCCTGTAGTTACTCTCCTCCTTTAACTGGAGGCCTGACAAACCCTGTCAGAGCAAACAGAGACAAGAAGGCACTGAGACCTCATTAGTGTAAATTGTGACTGAATTACTCACCTCATTCACTTATTTTCATTTTTTCAGCCTTTTGCTATTAATGCAGCAGTAGAAGCAGTTATTGTTGCCTTTCATTTTCCTTACAAATCTTATATATAGCTGAGGTTTGGCTGTCCTAACATCCCCTTCACATGTTCAGGTAACTTTTCTAAATTGCCTGATTTGCAGCTTTTTCCTGCTCTATTGCCAGTATACTGCATTTTTCTCTGGAACTCAGTCATGAATTTGCTCTGGCCCAGCTGGCTTCCCAACGCATCTACATGTTTTCCTGAATTTCAGACTGAACCATTCTTATAGTTGAAGGAGATTTTTCTCTAGGCTTTACTCCATTTTTCTAAGAGATTTTGTTATTGTACATAAACATGATCCGGAAAAATAATTTAAAGAATGGCCACTTTGCTATGAGAATTGACACAAATATTTTAAAGCATTTTTATCGTTGAAATTTTTAAATGTTGAAAAGTTAATGTATCAATTTTGTTCTATTTCAATCAATTTCAGATTTTATTCTAATGCCATTATTAAATTAGCTTTCTGGAGGAAAATGTTATTAATACTGTTAAATACTAAACTCTCTTCTTGCAAGTGTGACCGAATTGTAACAAATTATTACTTGAGTTGTGCTGTGCTTTACTGTCAGCAGCAAAGTCAATGGCATGTTGCAAGAAAAAGTATAATGTAACACGTAATAACTCGCTCTGTTACACTTTTTCATAACTGGTAATATAAAAATGTGCATATTTGTTGTGCTGTCTTAATAGCACACATGAAGTTATCTCATACCTGAGAAGTGAAAGAAAGTTTTGGCAGCAACACCAGCAGGAGGAATATTAGCTATCTGAAACACAATCCTGAGCTCTGGCAGGATTTCCCGGACGGTGAAAGAGGTAAAATGTGGTATAGTGCAGCAACATCTGAACCAGACTTTGAACATTTGTGGTTGCAGGCAATGTGCCATGTGCCATTTCATGCCTTAACAATATGTGTAATTGTCATCTGTACTTGGTGTCATCTGTGTTTAGTGAGGAAAACACTGATAAATACACAGGGTCTTTCTACTCATCTGAAACAGACATCACCAACTTTTTCATGTTCAGACA
Organism: Hypocryptadius cinnamomeus; assembly: GCA_013400635.1. Taxonomy (NCBI): domain Eukaryota; kingdom Metazoa; phylum Chordata; class Aves; order Passeriformes; family Zosteropidae; genus Hypocryptadius; species Hypocryptadius cinnamomeus. Next base: position 13,404 of record VYZP01011439.1, on the reverse strand, counting down.
AAGTCCTCTAATACTGAGTTCAATGAAAAGGGACAATGAAGACAATGAAAATATACCATGTAGTTATCTACTTTAACATGGCCCATAACTAGATGTTTTGCTGTGTTAAGCACATCAAATTTCTTCTAAGAGGTGTCATAAGGCATCTCTGTTAATTTTACTAGTGCAGGCATTTTCTCTGCTGAGCTCCAGCTCCAGCTCCTTACCTCCAAAACTGACCCTCACTCAGGGCTCCAATGTTGCACTTACTAAGAAGCATGGGCAAAAGTACTGGAGGAAGGGTTGCTTTAATACTGCTACCAGCAGTAAGCTAGGGTGAGCGAGTGTAACAGCAAGAACACAGGAAACATTCAGCAACAACACCATTCATGACTCTGGCTCCTTATTGAACTAGGGAATTTGTATTGTTTTCTACAAACACGTTTTTTTGTATATGCATTGGGCAAATAAAATTCAGTCTGTGCCTCTGAGTATTTAGTAGTTATGACTCAATACACAAAGATGCATGATCTGACACTTTACATGGCATTGCTCTGTTTGCCAAACTGTTGTATTGTACAATTACTGAATGTTGTTTCTTCTTACTACATACAGCATGGGTTTTTTTGCTTTGTTTATTGAAAAGCAAGTAAAATGAAATATACTACTTATACACTGTAGGCAATGATTTTTTTTTAATTTCATTTTTTAATATTGTTCTCTCAAAAACCCCAAAAACACAAAACATCTGCACTAAGATGAAGCATCGCAGACTTCAGGCTTCCTCCTCTGGGAGAAGTATGAGAATACAAATAAAATATAATTAATTAATTTGTCCTCTGAAATGTAAATTATTGCATAAATGCTCTATTAACAGAGTAGATCTAGAGACATAAAACTGTTGGGTTTCTGCTCTTTTGTGTTGCTACACACAGAGAGAACAATCTCCCAATTTCAGTTAAGAATAACTGGAAATAAATGGGAAAAACATGCATTACTGTATTATTGTGGCAAGCTTTATTTGTTACATTACCTACTCCAGATATAGATTCAGAAAATACTTAATTACATAAATGCACATTGTGAACCAGTATGATCATGTGATTAACATTATTAAAGGAGGTGTTGCTACCTTGACATTATTACATGTATGTCTTTTTAGATCTTGTCCTTAGAATGCAGACAAACATGCAGGCTTAAAAAACCCAGAGTGTATATTTGTTGCCTTTGCTCCTCCAAGATTTTATGTAATGTCAGCAATGGCATGAAAGAAAGAGAAGGAATAAAAAGGTAATGAAACTTCCGCTACTGTTGTATACACAAACTACTGTTAATTTGAGACATGAACAAAACATTTCTTACTGCATGCCAGGTAGATCCTGCAGTGAGCTCAGATTTTTCTAGCAGAACAACATCTTTCAAGCCAGCTTTAGCCAAGTGATAGGCTAGACTCACACCAACACAACCACCTCCGATGATCACTGTGTCCGCTCTGTCTTTCCCTAAGGAAGGAGATGACGCTTCTTTACTAAAAACAAAGAAAAAATTACAGACAGTTAGAAAAAGTCAATTACACTTTTCCCCATTTCTTTTTTTTACAGCTTCAACCATAATACACATAGGTTTCTACTTGGGAGCTTACACACATAGCTTAAGACCTAACCTGTTCACTCATATCCAATTTTAAAGCAAATGTTGTTTGAGGGTCATATAGGTAAACGGTAGTAATAAAAGGAAAAAAAAACCAAAAACCCAGAAAACAACAAAACAAGTTTGCTGCCACTTGAAACTTTAAATATTATTTATCCAATATACATATGCAGATCCTATTTCTCAAAAAGAAGCTGATGCATAACATGACAATGTCAAAACCCGACTTTTCCGAAGTACTATAGTATGTGCAAAAAATAGGCTTTAAAAATACTTACTTAGTAAGGCCCCTTAATAAATTTCTAAAACCAATGTCAGTAAACCATGTCAGTGTACATGTTCATGAAGAAAAAAGCTTGATACTTACTTTCATATTCTGTCTATTTTGCAATGTTCACAGATTCACAGAATATTCTGAGCTGGAAGGTACCCACAACGATCATCAAATCCAACTTCTAAGTAAAGCTGGCCCATGCAGACGGAGATTGAATTCACAACCCTGGTGTTATTTGCACCATGCTCTAAACAACTGAGCCATTCCTAGAGTTGGCATCTCCTACTTTGCTTAACACAAAATATCATAGAAACAGGTTTTTGTCAATGGCCCACATCTGCTGCTCCACACTGTACTTTTAAAACTACTTGATTCAGCATAAACCAGAACTGATGCTATAAGCAGCCCTATTCTGCAAGTCAAGTGATCCTCCTCTCTACTGCCTCATCCACAGACAGCCAAGCAGCAAGTCACATGTGGAAATTTACCACAACTTTTTAAGTAGTCATTTTTTTGGATGTGAGACAAGATAGCACATGTTATTACAGCAGCAGTACAGGCTACCATGAAACAAGAGTATCTTTCTCTTCAGTTAATCTATACTCAATTTTATCTCTCCTCTCCTCGTACACTTTCGACTTCTCTGGCAACAGACTTTCCAATGTATAACTAGTCTTCTATGCCTCCCACTCAGAAATAAAGGCTACTAGTTTTATGTCTTATGAATGGAGATCTTATTTTAGATGCAATTGCAGGCGGAACATGCACCATGCTTATACAGTAAGTGGTGGCAAATGAAAAGTAAAGTAAGTAGGAGTAGATGACACCACAGGTGTTCTGTATTTGGTGCATCACACACATGCACCGGTTCTTTTTTCTGATTACATATTAATTTTTGCAAGTTAACAGTAAGCTGTTTAACAGCCAGATGTACGACACTTACACCAGCTTCTCTACTGCATTTTGAGGCACATGGTAATCAAGGTAAACATAAAGGCTTTTCTTATTGTTCTTTTAAGCTGTGGATTTGAAATCTCATGTGCCTTTCAGCTTTTTTCAAACCTTTGCCCAGGAGCCTGGCGAGAATCCGGGGTTCACCTTCCCAGTGAACTAAACAGGTCACCCAGATGTTTGATCGTGCCAGTTAAAACCGGTCATTATTTGCTTATCGGTATGGCCTAGAAGACAACAGAAGGGACCTCGCTACACCTGGTCAGCAACGCACCCCGGGCTGATTCCGGCTTTGGCGCAGCAAGGCGCAGAGAGGCATCTCCTGGCCACAGGTGCTCCAGCCGGAGCTGGCTCCCGTCACCAGCGCCCTTCCTGCGCATCCCGGACAGCAGCGGCACGGGGGCCGCGCCTTCGGGCGGCGCGGAGCCACGCGCGGACGGCCGCGACCGCCACCGGC
>VYZP01011427.1:18251-42750 GCA_013400635.1 Hypocryptadius cinnamomeus | reverse complement strand
ATCAGCACCAACAAGAAGCCAGGGCTTCTCCTCATCTCAGACAAAGGTTTGATGAAACATTCTGTGTTTCATGACTCCTGCTACATTCACCTCAGCAGGAACCCCATCACCTCCAAAAAAAGGGCTTTTTCCTGGGCGAGGCAGCAGCTCCAAGCCTCCAGTTCCTGCTGAGCTTGCTGTTCAAGTCAGTCTTCAGTGCTGCTCCTCCTACATTCAAAATCATACTGAGACTTGGATAAGAAAATGCCTTTTTATGAGAAAAAAACCCTTTTTGTTCTTTTTTCAAGATCCAATCTCTGTTGAAAGCATTCAACTATGTTTTTTCCTTAGGCAGTTTATTTAACTACAACGAAAAAGATTTAGTACTTGATGACTCATTACAGGATTTAGGGATATATCCAGAGCTCATTCAACTTTCACTCTTGAATGTCTTCAGTGCAAGGTGCATCAATCTTTTAGTCCTGGAGCTGCCTGTGCTCTTCAGAATTTATACTTTTGTTCATGTCTGCTTTTCAAAATTATTTAGATGGGAATAAAGATGAAAACTGAATGGATAGCAAGAGTCACATACTGTAGTCCAGGGATTCTCTTAGATGCAAGAAGCTTTCTCTCTGCAAGATCTTTTCTGGCAAAAGATGTGGATTGTGACCTTGATATCTGATCTCTACTAGAGGAATGAGCTTCTTTCCTTGTACATTCTCTGCATCATCTCTTGGGACTAGTTTTGTATACTATGTTCCATTCACCTTAGATTCTCTCTCAGAACGGAGACATTTTGAGATCTCCAGAAGTTTCATTTCAGCTTGAAAATGCACAAAAGTTTGGTTTTTAAAACGAAAACACAAAGTATTTATAGAACTCCAAATGAAGACTCAGGAGATCACTCTTCTTCTGATACTGAGATTCAAAGTCACCACCATATGTTCCCACAAGCACATCAGTTCATAAAAGCTGATTTCTTATTTCTACAGGGCTTGAGCTCCCGAGTGTGTGTATCTGTATTCTGAAAACAAGATTTCAGACTAGCAGACACAAAGGGTCAAGAAGGGACTATTACAATTTCAAGACATGAGAAACAGGATGCAAGGGGAAAGAAGAGTAGGGATGCTTTCAGTTTAAGTGAATGTAAATGATAAATGCTGATTTTCTAGTGGGAGATGAACACGTTGGGCCAGGTGCTGCTGGGAGCCCAGGAGGAAATGGGATGGAACCAGCCTGCTCTCCTTAGCACTGTGTCCCTGTTCCACACCTGCATCCAGACAGGAGAGGGTAGTAAGGGGTGCTGCCCTGGGTTAGGGCTTGGTGAGGGACACCTATGCAACAAGAATTGTCATATTGCTAAGTTAGTCCTTTGAGCCTCCCAAGGTGCTTCCACAGGAACATCTCAGTGACTCAGACTCTGCTTTGTGTGCTGAGAAATCTGATCAAAGGCTTCATAAATCTTGTCACCATGGATAGGACATAAGACACAGTGTTCCTGCTCTCCCATTTTTGGGCAAGAAAGACAAGAAATTAATTTCAAAAGTAGAGCTGAAGCTAGTAATTCTCCAGTGAGAGTTTACTCTTCTGTCCTTATTTACCCTAGATCTCCATTCCTAACATACATGGAAATAAGAGAGAAAATATGTCCAAAATGTGACTAATTAATTTTTTTTATTAAATTACAGTTTCATTAAAAACATATTGGTTCACTGAGCTGCCCAGCCTTCATTCAAAACCTCTCAGACTCTTACTGACTCATGACCAAGGATGTTTACATCTGCACTTCAAAGAGATGTCAGAGAAGCAGATCCAGTGTACAGAGCAGATTTCAACCCACACCGTGGCGCTCAGACATCACTTTGCTGGCTTGCAACACTTCACATACACAAGTGGAAAATGATAGATAACTCCAATTTATTTTTTTTCCTCATGGGCTAATGGTTAATAAGGGACATAGATGAAAAGACAAGGGAAAGACAAAGAGAATAAATCACAGAATCATAGAATTGTTACAGCTGGAAAAGAGCTCCAATATCAGGGGGTCCAACCTGTGACAGAACACCACCATGTCAACAAAACCATAGTACTAAGTGTCTCATCCAGTCATTTCTGGATCTTCTCCAGGGACAGTGATTCCACCACCTCCCTGGGCAACCCTTACCAATGGCTGACCACATTTTCAGTGAAAAATTTCTTTCTGATGTCCAACCTAAACCTCCCCTGGTGCATCTTAAAATTATGTCCTCTTGTCCTGTCACTTGTTGTCTGGAAGAGAGGACCAACCCCCACCTGGCTATACCCTCCTTTCAAGCAGCTGTAGAGAATATTAAGGACTCCCCTTCTGCAGGCTAAACAACCCCAGTTCCCTCAGCTGTTCCTCATGACTTATTCTCTAGAGCCTTTTCTAGCTCTGTTGCCCTCCAATGTCTTTCTTGAAGTGAGGGGCCAACAACTGGACACAGTACCCAAGGCGTGTCCTCACCAGTGAGAGCAGAGAGGGACAGTCATCATGACTGATGATCATGACAGACAGATTTCTCCTTCCCCCCATTTGCTTTCCCACAGCCTGTGTGTTCCACAGGTGGCTTAGTGGAGGTGGACCTGTGTTTGCATCCTGATGATGCAGAACCAATGACACACACAGAGTTCTTTGACTGAAAATGTATCACCAGAAAACCATCTTGGCCAAGTACAAATGTTAGCTGAAAATAGCAGTGTCCTACTGCCTACTTCTGAAGTACTGGAGGGGTAAACAGCTCTGCTCTCTCACCACTCTCTCTTTGCAGATGCCCTCTCACATGAAAACTCTTTTGATTTCGGTTCCCAGCTCATTCCCAGACTTGTACAGCAGAGAGGCTCCAAAGGTCACCATCTGCCTTTAAAAAACGAACACATTTAATAAACTCCCAAGGCTACACAGGAGATGTCTCTTGACTTTATATTATTTGGTTGTATTTAATATTCTGTTAATTTGTCAGATGCTTTCTCCAGGGTTTTGACAGTGTTTCTGCTGCAGTAAAAATCAGTGCTGCTTCTTGGATCTGATTGCCCATTTTGGCACTGTCCTATAGAAAACTATCTCACATCGTTAAACTGTTTAATTTACTGAAAGCCTCCTAACAAATTCATTTACCAAGCAGTCAAGGTCATGGAATATACATTTATTTTAAGTCTTTAAAATAATAATGCCCAAAATAAAGGCCAGGCAAACTGATGTACTAAGGCCCAGGAGTGAATATGGGATGATATTTACAGTTTGGAAGTTGTAAAGATGAGTGAGGTTAGTAGAGAAAGAATGGAGCTTCAGCTGGGAAGCTGTCACCATCTCTCCCTGGGTCCTGGACTGCTGTCATTTAGGTCCCAGCTGAGTTATGTGGCTCCAGACTATATTATTTGATTTTTTTCTTACTTGCACAGGACGTTAGCCAAGGGCTGGTTTCACCAACATGTAATTCATTATGCCCACTGTATAACCTGCAGTCTTTTAATCTTGTCTTCCTTGAGTTTTCCATATCTGTCGGTCATGATGTTTTGGCATCATCTACTGTTGTGCCATTGAAATTGTACTGAAAGAGGAGCTCTTCGGACTACTATGAAAATCCGCAAAAATCCATCAAAAAAATCTTATTCAAACGTAAAAAGACCCAATTTAGGCTCAGTGACATCTGACACTGGACTTCTGTAATAGCATTTGCAGCCTCAACTTCTGTCCTTGATTTCCTCTTTCTTTTTAGTAATTTTTACTGTCCTTTGCCCAGATACATTTCCTCAAGTACATTTTCTGTTTGATCGACATCTTAGTTTATTTCTGATCCTCCCTATTCCATGCGTAAAAACCTTTCTTTTTTTCTTCTTTCTCTTATGCCTTACACTTTCCCTTCCTCTACCTTTCATCCTTTTTCTGACACCTTCTTTCCTTCTCTCCCACCTTCCTTCCCTCACCGCTCCTGGGGCTCAGCTGTGGTCATTGGTGACTCTAGATAATTTCCACAAGTGGCTTACAGTCGTGCGGGGAAGGGAGGTGACCCTGTGCTCCCCCCAGCTCATCCTGAAGGCACAAAACACTCATGTTCCCATCTCTCCATATCACTTCTCCTTGGGGAAAGCTGAGCAGATGCTGGACTAGACGGCCCTGGAGCCACCTCCCAGCCTGAACGACTCATGTTGAAGAAACCCTCATGGCTTTTATCCCTGGATTTAGAGCACAGCAGTAACTTGCTGAATGTGAGGCTGCAATTATTGCACATGAGCAACCAGAGCCCAAGGTGGTACTTACACCTCTAGTGAATTGATTTCAGTGTTGCTCATTGGGACTGTTGAGTCTTTGGGGAGAGTATCTGTACTGGGAGGACTGATTTTAACCTTTTTTTCCCTTGCAGTCAAGATCAAATACAACTGGGAACATTTATTTCCTGCCTAAGGGGCTTGGCATTGTCCTGCTAACAACAATATTCCCTGAATAGATTTTAACTTCTTTTTTTCTTGTTAATTTGAAATTTGTATTTGAAAGTTTCCCTTAAATGCATTTAGACATCTCCCTGGATGATCAATTATCTCAATTCATGTAAAGTTCTCATGAGTGAGCATTTCCTATGATGGCAATAAATGAAATTTAGTAATAAACTCTTATAAATTTATTAAGGTCTCACAGCCACAGATCACCATTGTCAGTTCACATAATGCTTCCCTAGTTACTTAAAAGCTGTATTATATGCCATTACACTTATAATCCCACTTAATATTAGTCCACTTAACAACCTCTCAAACATTTGGAATTGAATTTACAGTCTCTCATCAGTGTCTCTCTGAGGTTTATTGCAACATTTCCTCTCTAAATGTTTTTGTGGTCTGAGAAAGGATTATTCTCATTGAAATGTCATAAGCTCAACAACTCATTTATTACTTCCCTCTCTATTTTTTATGCCTTTTTGTTTTTTCCTACTAGCTCATTTATTCTGTGTTCCACTCGAGCTAACCCCTCTCAAAGCAGATGACAGCTTTAGGTCCTGGTTGTAAATCTTCAGTGCAAATAGACCTAGATCCTGCACGTTACCTGCAGCAATGGGAAATAATAACTTCTGGGGATGTCATTGCCTTTGTAGCCTTAGCTGCTGTTATCTTGTAGAATAAGCTTTACATCTCTGCTTTCCCCTGATCATTCGTAGAAACACACAGCAGCCTGAATCTGTGTCATGCCAACATCTCTCCCTGACTAATGACCCCACAGTCAGGTGGCTCAGGTATGCTGACAGACCCAGGCATGTGTTTCCAGCCTGAAATATACAACCAGTTCTCATCTAGCGTTGCTGGCTAAGTAAAGTTCAAATAGGTTTTGCTATTAGAAAAGCCTCTGGAGTGTGCAAACCACAGTGAACTGGAACTACTGGTTTATGTTGTCACCTTCAGACTTGGATCAGAGGGCTTTTGAATTTGACAAATGAGCCATGACATGGGTTTTACCTTTTGGTCACACTTTCTGCAGGCAGCTTCTATAGGAAATGTCTGACAAAGTTCCCCTTGTCTGAACAGTTTCCTGGGCAAGTACATAACTCCTCAGGTTTACAGTGATTTTTCTCTCTGTCACTATTAGGTGCCAAAGCAGCCATCCATACAGCACCACGCTTTTGCAAGGACTTTTGTAGAAAATCCTCATGAACCGTGAGTTTGCCAAGAATCTGAATGCAGATCGAGGATGTTCTTGCCAGAGCCAAGGGAGGTGGACCAGGCTGGCTGCTGATCCTGTCTCTATTCTTCTGCTTATCCTGCCAGCAGCTTTTTTCCCAGTAACACTGCACTGGACTTCCTGTCCTTCACAGCCCTTGCTGCTGCTTCAGCCCCATGGATGGATATGGCTCAGCCTCTCCCCCGCTGCTACCCTCCAAGATCTGTCTTTTCTTCTTGTACAGCTGACTTTGTCATGGAATAAGGCTTTTCTGACAAAATGCTCCAGCTTTCGTGGAAATACAGGAGCACACTGTAAATGATGTATGGATTGGAAAACAGCTCCTGCCTGGCAGGCTGGCAGAGAACACGAGCACTGCTGTGTGATCCATGCTGTCCTGAGCTTTTTGCAGCTCTGCTCAGCAAGGGGCAGCCAGAAAGCTTCCAAAATCACGAGGATAAAGCTTTTCCCAAATAACACTATTAAGACCAAAACATGTCTTTCTATTCCTGTGTAGAGTTTTAATTAGGACTTTTTGACGGGGGCTGGTTTTCCTCACTCACTTGATGCTGTGGGCTCCAAGACAGTATTTTCATATTCCTTGGTGAAATGAAATGAAATAATGAAATGAAATAATGAAATGAAATGAAATGAAATGAAATGAAATGAAATGAAATGAAATGAAATTAAATGAAAAGGTACCTCAACAAAAGAAAATAAAAGGGAAAGGACACCTTTTTCAGCAGAAGAAAACCAGCCTGATGATTAATCTCTGCCACCAGCACGGCGGCTGAGGCGCAGGCACAGACACAGACACAGTCTGGGTGCTGGTACACGGCCACCCAGCCTGCCAGGCTGTTAATCTGGGATTGGCCCTCCAGCCCCGAGGGGACCGCCTGCTACTGGAGGATAGCAATGGGGAACTAAAGGCATTTGCCTCTCAGTTGCTTCCATAAAACATCTGGCTCTTTAGCCAAACAATTATAATAAAGGAAAGTTTGTTTAGGACTTCTGGGAGGTTTGGGGATATGCCTTGCTCTCCCAGCCCCACTGCATGAGCAGTGCTCTGGCAAAGAGGCCAAACATTCCACTGAAGGTGGAATCTCACCCAGCCTCTGCAGCCTGCTCTGGAGAGTGTTCCTGCAGCCTCACCTGCCATCCCTGCTCCTGAGAAGATGCTTCCCTTCCCATCTGGCTTGGGCCATTTCCACAAGCAGCAAGCTGGGCTGGAGCTTCTCCAAGGAAGCAAATGGCAGAAGGTGGGCAGAGACAGCACAATCTGGCTCTCTAAACGGCTTTTTTTTTTTTTTTTGGTGGGCAATCTGGATTGTCACACAGAAGGTTGTATCACCTGAAACCTATATACTGATAGAATTACACTAGATCAAGGTAAACATTTTTTGTATATTCGAGCTGTAGCATTAGTGATTTTGAAATTTCCTGAAATACCCTTGCATGCTTTCTTCACATCAGTTTAAATTAGGTGGATAATGATATAATTGTTATCTCTTTGTTTTGTCTTTATGGATGCTACAGAAGGGATTCTTTTCTCTTTTGCAAGTTTTGTTTGTTTTTTTTTTTGTTGTTGTTCTTGGTATTATTATGCTGGGGCTTCAAATAGCTGAGCTGTCTGCAAATTCTTATCTCCTCAGAAGAACCATTTGGTTCATCTGCTGATGGCAGAGAACACAAGTTGGCACATGTTCAAAAGAAAAAGCTTATTTTACCAGCAGCAACTGTGCCTTTCATTCAACCTAGACCAGCATATAGGAAGACAAGAGACTGTTCAAGAAGCAATTCCAGGCAAATTACAACCTAAAATCAACTTTGAAAGACTCTGAAAGGGAACTATATTATTTCTTTGAGTTTTTGTCTTGTCATTTCCCCCCTTTTGTTTTTTTTTTTTTTTAAAGAGAAAACTAGACTGAAACCAATCTTTATTCAGAAGGAAAGTAGAAAGTATGTTGAATCAGTTTTGTGTCTCTCAGATTATTCTTCTCTTTGATTTGTGAGCTCCTAAAAGGACACTTTCCATTTCTTTGGTGAGGTGACAGGTCCAATATTTGAAATTTGTACATAATGATTCCTTAGTGATTTCCTTGGCTTTTGGTTTTTTTAAAAAACTTTAAGAAAGTTTTTGGGTTTTTTATAATTGTATGATATCTGAAATAGGTTTTTGTTTTATGTAGATAGATTCTTTAATTCCTTTAATGAAATAAATTTTATTTTCAAGAGAGATCATAATCTTGATTCTCTCACAACTTTAATTCTACTGAATGGAGAACTGTGCCCTGTGGCTACACTTCTCAGAAGGGGAAAAGGTCACAAACAGCAAAAGGTATGAAGCAGTAACACTGGCAAAGAGTTCCTGTTGCCTCCCAGCTGATGATCTTGGAGAAGAAAGCAGATGTGCTGCATGTGCTGAATGCTGTGCCTTTGTGTGTGTAATGTGCCTTTCCAGTTTATAGCATGACAAAACTTGGAGCAGCAGCAAACTGTACAAGAGTTTGAAAATCATAGGACTGAGGCAGTAACTGCACTACACGTAATGTCTAGGTCATATTTCTCTCCACCAAGAGATCAATTCTCTAATTTGCTTTTGTGGTCTCTTATTGCAATTAAAGTGCTGAAGAGGGTGCATGTGCATGTGGTTCTCCACGTTATGGTGCTGGCTGAGGCCCCAGAACCCATCCTGCTCGTGGCCTGCAGGAGGTTGTGGTGATTCTTCTGCCGTGGTGACCATCCTGTCATGGTGGACACTAATGCATGTTCTAGTGCAGTGACTTTGCTGTGCAGAAGTGGTCCAGGACTCGGATGTACTGTCCTAACCCACAGACTGGGCACCCTCGTACCCTCCTCAGGCTGGTTGCACTGCTGAAGGCATGATGGACTTGTCCTCTTTCTCCTCATCATCCCATGGAGCTCAGCATCTCTCACAGCTCTCCTGTTACTGTATGTCCCATGATATGGATGCCTGAAATAATGCTATGGCAGCCCAGTGAAGACTGTAATGGAAATACAGAACACTTATACTGTGTGACTTCAAAGATCCACCCAGCATCTTGCCTCCAGCTGTGGCCAGAAACAGATTCTTACGAGGGAGCATAAAGCAGGACAAATGCAAAATTGTACCTTCCCAGCTACAGGTTTCTTTCAAGGGGCTTCCTGAGCCAAAGGTTGCATCCAGACTGTCACATTCCCTGACCACTGGTGGACACTCATGCTTACATGAATTTGTCTGATCCCTTTTAAAATTCATTTACAAGTTTAGCCTCTGCAACCTCCATGAGCACTTAGTTTCACAGTTTAATTGGATGTTGGGGGAAAAGGCATTTCTTTCTCACTGTTTTAACCCTGCTGCTGATAATTGGGGTGCCTTCTAATTCTCATAGTGGGTGGAAGATTGAGTAATTGTTCTGTGTTTACTTCAGTTATCATTATAAACCTCTATTATCTCCCTTCTCAGCTGTCTCTTCTTTTCAGCTAAGGAGTCCAAGTCTAATTAGTCTGTCCTCATTTCTGCAAGGCTGAAACCAGCTCAAAATAATTGCCAAGCACGATCTCAGCACACTATCCAAATCATACCTACAATACTCTTGAGGTTATTGGGCTCCTTATAAAACCAATGCACATCTTTCAAAGGCCTGCTGTGAATGCAAAGGGCATGTCCAGGGTACTCGGAGCAGAAGGCTAACACAATAAATAGGTGACATTTTTGTACATAGTGTCACTTTTGATCAGCTGTAAGGTGTAACAGAATACACTGGTAAAGACCATGTGCTTTTATGTACACAGGAAACTTGCACCTGGCAACAGAAACACCTGAGAAGATGCCAAGGAAACTGTGCTTCAATTCTGATTTCTACAGAATAGGAAAAAATTAGGACAGACCTTTAACTGGCAAAGTTCAACAGTGTGAGCTCTGTAGTGGTCTGTTGTTTTCTGACATGGTTAAATCCAGCTGCCAAGAAATGGATTGGGTCATCACGCACCAAGAGATAAGATGTTTTGAAAGTATATATAAATATAACATAAAGGTGTCAAGATTATATAAAATCATATTAGTAAATGAACCACAGGTACAAGAATGAACACCTTAAGTATGCTTCATTTGAACTAGATGAATATCAGAATCCAACTTGTCCTTAGCCAAATCACAAGGAAGGGCATTCTGTCCTTTGGTTATATTCTTCTCCACGTTACAGTATGTAGTCTTTGCAAACTGATCTTTTAGTGCACATCCACTACAAAATGTAAAAATGAGACAGACACAACTTCATCTATATGCACTTTAATATCAATCTGATTTCACAAACCAAACTGAGAATGAGATTGTACTGAGTATAAAAGGACTCTGCAATCATGAAGCTCCAAATCTGCTGAAATAATCTGTATAAATTTCAAATGAAGGGAATTTCTTTTAGATGTCACATGGCACTGCAATGCCATATATATGCCATATATATTCAAAATAATCCCAGCAGTCACAGCAGCTCTTTGATTAGTATCATGTACAAATTCCTGTGCACAACCTGACAAGAGTCTGAATTTCTGTTTAGAAGCCACTTTTCCCTCTGACAGTAGTTGTCTCCCACCTGCCACACACATAAATTGTATTTTCACTTCCTGCATGGCTGTCAGGGATCCAGGGGTTTGGGTTCCTCCAGGCACTGGCAGGACAGTGGCACTTCTGCCTCCTGGGCTCCTGGTCCACCTCAGGGTAGATTGTTCCCTTCCAGTTTACACAAACTTTAGAAATACAAACTTCAGAAATCTAGAATACTATTCTAGAAATTTGGGAGTTTCTAGAACACTAGAAATACCAGAATGGGAGGAAAACCAGATTTTAAGACATCTAAATTCTCTGTCATATAAAACTGACTATCTCTTTCTCATTCAGCTCTAATTCTGAGGCATATTTCAACCAGGCATTTTATCATGTGCAAAAATTCAACAACCTTTATAAACCAGGGATTTAAGTTCTGTGATGAGGCCCACATTTTCAGATGACATTTAGACTTCAAATATGGTTGTTGTCTGGGCTGCTTAAAGGGAAATGAAGGGAAGTTCCTGAATGGACATGAGGTCATTCTGCCTTGCCTTGTTTGTCCTTCATTCTGCACCAATCAAGCGCAGCTTCATCCACCTGAGCATGAATTATCTCCCTGGTAGTCAGTAGCACTTGCAAAAATCTTGCTACAGCCAGCATCTTTTAAACTGCTTGGTATTTTCCACATTTTGAAGATTATCTGTCCAGTGACTGCCACCTGCCTCCTCCTTATCCTTCTTCTAGGCTAATAAAAAACTGTAGCTATTAATATATTCAAGAAACCTGGTATAGTGATTCCTAGATCTTTGAGATATCATGCTACCTGGTTATGGAAAATAAATTTTCAGACTCTTGAAATGGAAAGAAAACTCCCTGGTGCAGCAAAATCAAATATCAAAATGTTCTTCCAGCAACAAACTAAAAATTAATTCAGACTTTGGGACAGAGTCCCACATCACTGTTTTCTTCTTTGCTTTTCTAAAAGCAATGTAACTTCCTCATTTATGTTCAAGGAACTATAGTAACCTTCTTGGTATGGAACTGGGATATATTTCAAGGCATACATTTAAGGAAATGTAAATCCTGATATCTCATGTGTGGTGGGCTCTTTCAGTTTCCTTTAGGGTCCAGAAGGCAGGCATAGGGGGAACCGGTCCTTTTGAGCAACCTATAGCTGAACACAAAAGCAACATCTTGCAGGTAGCTGAAAAGAAAAATCCTGAGTTTTCTGAAGCGTGGGACTACTCAAGGATGACACATAGAAGCAGGTAGAAATGCATTGGTCCTGAGCTTTCATCTGGTCTCTCCTTATGAGTGCAAAATGAATTTGAAGTGCAATCTGGGGAGAGTTTCACAAACACTGAACATGGGTGTAAACGATTACCTAGGCTGGGTGTCAGCAGCAAACAGATACTGACATGGCAGCAACTTCTTAACTCCTTCTTTCCCTTTTGCTCACCTGGGTATCAAGGAATGAATTGGGATACATCAGTGGCTTACCCCAAGCCCTGTGGAAATGTCCTCTCTCATACATGTGCTGCTCTCTGTTGGAAAGCTGGTGACATCCCCCCTTAATCTTTATTTTGTTTTGGGTTTCATGTTTGGAGCGTTACAGATGTGTTGCACAGTATAACTATATGGTGTGTTACATGCTTTGACTACTGAGTAAAGCAATAAGGAAGGAAAGAATCAGAGCCCAGAAAGAAGCAGGAAAAGCATCTGCCAGAGAATATAGCCTCAATCTCCAGTGACTTGTGCTTGCATTGACGTCAGTCAGCACAAAGTGTATGTTCTTTTATGTACCCTTGTGATTCCTGGTTGTTTTTATTTTATGTGTGTACTGCATTGTTTTCCCAGCAGCAGTGTGCCCTGGGTAGGTCTGATCCTCTGTCAAGGAGCAGAATTAGAGACAGTGGGGCTGTGTCAGCACAGCAGAAGTCACGCTGGGGTGGTGGGATTGTCATCAGCAGCTGCTCTTAATGCAGCAGGGCAGCTCTCAAGAATGCCTGCTGAGTGCCAGAAAGGTGCTTCTGATATAATCCCAAGCAAGCAACAAGGTGTATTTTCGTCAGTCTGTAGTGCTTTCAATTATAGATGATTCTGTAATTTCAGAAATCATCTCTCCTCTCTATTAAAAACCTAAAAACTCAACTGTTCACCAAGTATACACAATGGTGAAGAAATGGTGATGTGGAACACATTGTTTTGATATATATTTTGTGTGTTAAAAATCATGAACATCCATGGTATGAGAGGCTGGTTTTTCTTGCTATGCTTAGTGTAGATCTAGTACAAGGAGAAACAGAGCATCTACTGATTCACTGCTCTGGTGAGTAGTAGATTTTCAAGCAATATCTCCAAAGAGTAAAAGAAGAAAAGAATGTCAGTTATTGCATGCTGAAGACACAATGCAGGGACAGTAGATCCAGCAGACATTCTGTGCTCTGCTCCTTATTTGTAAGAGCTACACACATATTAGTAGTTTTAAACTCAAGCACAGAATTCACTTTCTATTTACGTTATTTCAAACCAGTGTCACAGGATAACTCAGTCGCTGAACAGAATCAGCTGTGTCTTACTAAGAAATGCCAAAAACCTGCTGTGTGCCACACCACAGGTGTGACAGGGGAAACTGGGAAATCAGCCTCATTTCCATTTTAAAGGCTCTGCTTAAAGACTCACAGTCCTACTCCACATCACCAACACTGCACAGCAGTGCTCCTACACGGAGCTTGTGACCCAGCTCTCACAGTGAGGGCTTTTTGGGCTCGTGCAGATCACATCAATGTGCTTAAGGGAACTGAGGCATCCTTCCATTGCAGCTGAACTGATGCTTCCATTCCTCATGATATGCTGGGAAGCTAAAGGTCCTTCATGTATGGGTGGGGCTCCTCTGCAGGCAGAGCACATCTACACACAGCCCCAAACCCAGCAGGGCAGAAGCCCTGAGGACTTCAGCCTTCCAGCTGCCAGTGACCACTGCTCAGCACTCTGAGGGGGGACTGTGCAACTGCCCCACAGCCTCTCCTTCCCTGCCTTCCCACCCCAGCTCACCTCTCCCTGTGCCCAGCTCAGCAAAGACCCATCTTAGGAGGAAAACAGAATTGAATCACCAGTTTTTTAAGGGATTTCCCTATGAAAATGGCTTTGTTTAGATAGAGCTGCTCCTTATGCTCAAAATGTGTAAGATGAAGAGCATCAAGTTCTTCTCTGCAGCAAGCTCTGGCTGAGTATTTGCTTTTTTCCTTTGCAGATCCCCCTGGATCTACTCCATTCCATCCTGCTCAGTGTGCAATTAAGAACTGAAATGGGAATGTGATTGTTCAACCCAATACTGAGGCCCCTGTGGACAGGCACTTCATTTCTCTCCTATCTGTTGTAATGGCAAGTCCCCATATTTATTCCTGTGGTGCTTTGCTGTGCTGCTCTGGTGAGAAAGTCATTATCCTTTCCAGGGAAAAACTTCATGGTATGCCAAAGGCCTGATAAGTCAAAATGCTGTTACCTTTGAAACAAAGGGGGAAAAAAGAAAAAAGAAAAACAAAAAAGGAAGAAATGGAATACCAGGTTTTGGAAGCTGCAGCAGTTTTCTCAAGGACAGCTGTAAATGGGATTTACTGCATACAAATAAGAGCCAGCAATGATGAAAAGAAAGCAACAAATAAACAAATCAATGACAATGCCAACAAAAAAGTGAAAAAGCGTTCAGCTGCCAAGAACATACTTTATCTCTCATTAGCATAATTATTGCTTAGAGTTTCAACTCCAAATGCCACAAACATTAAGAAGTCATGTTATGCTTAAATATTTTGTCATTTTTTGGCAAGAAGGAAGGCTTAGGGAGAGGAGGGTATGAATGGCGTCGCTGCCTTGTTCTATGAAGTTATCTGACTCTTTGAGGAATTACCCTCTTGCACTGATGAGCCAATGGCAGCCAAACCTGATAGAAGCCAACATGGTCCCCATGAAGCAGAGAGAGTAGAGGGAGCAGCAGCTTGTAGGTTTTTAAGACGCTGAAAACAGAACCAAGGATTTTCACCAAAGAAAACTTCAGACTAAACTTTTTACTCCTAGGGAAAGGTTGGGAGAGGCAAAGAGCTAAGGTCTGGTCAAGAAAAGTTGTTCAGGTTATTTTTCCTGGATATTGCTTCAGCTGCCTCTTTCCCCAAACCTTACAGCATGTACAGACAGAGCCTAGGGACCCAGACAGGCAGTGAGCAGAAGTTTGGTGTCAGCTGGGCACGAAGCAAAAGAACAAGCAGTTGGGACTCCCTCAAGCCAGAGAAAGGAGAGAGGATGGCATTTCCTAATCCTCCTCAAAGCACTGTTTTGAACTGTGTATAAAATTATCACATATCCCTCCAAATGTAGCCTTATGTTTAGGCAGTGAAAAATCTGCATGAAGACAATAATTTTTACCCAGACTGACCCATCCCATTTAACTTGGAAAATAGTTGCTGGCTTTTTAGGAAGCAATGACATTCTTCAGTCTTTTATGAACAGATAAATTTTAACTGCATATTTCTGCCTGCACTTTCTCGTCTCAAGGATGGTCCATATTGTTTCCAAAATAAATTTAAGGGAGCTTTGTTAGTAACCTCTCTGGGATTAAAGTCCTGATGCTGACTGAGTCATGCATAATGGATCCATCTCTGAGAAGTCCCATCAATTAAAACCAGGTGTGCTGCAGGAAAGTGCTCAGGCAGCAAATCACCATCAGAAGGACCTTTCAGAGTCAAGTCCACCCTTATTTTATTGCAGGGGCCTGCTGGGTCATTACCTTTGGAAATCAATTCTAAAGTCTGACAGATGCTTTCAGCTGGCAGAGCTATGCACTGTGGCAGGCACCAAACAGCTGCAGTGCTGCTGTGGCTTTTGTGGGGTCTGTTGATAGCTGGTGGCTATAATTAGCAGAGCCCTTTATGCAACTGTCATGCCCCTGAGAGAAATCAATGCTGCAGCATTGCTTTACCTTCCTCGCCTTACCTAGATTGCTCCAAACTGAAACAAAAAAAATTGCTGCAAATGCAGCCACAAGCTGCAGATTTTGAACCATATTCTACAGAGCTTCTCTAATGTATTACAAAGTTTCAGCCGCAGCATAAGGCAGTGCAGAATAAAGCTGTTTGCTCATACAATTGCCTGGGGAGACCTCAGGGCTGGGAATCTTCAACAGGCTAGACAGATGTTTAGCAGGTATGAGACAGTATCATTTATCCAGCTGGTTGGTTTAGAAGCCTCCCAGAGATCCCTGTTTTCCTTATTTTGCAATGGCTCTGTACATGTGGGATGATCGGGTTACTTACAAATTGTTTGGCAAACTGGAGGACTAATAAAGCTTAATTGGGCTTCTGAGTGGATTCCCTTACATCTAATAACGTGGATGGTATTTACATTTCTTTCAGGAAAAGCACATACAGAAAATTCTCCCTCCACAGAGTTTTCTGTCGTTGTAAATCTTACAGGACCAGAATACCTCTGAGACCTCCAAAGCTTCGACTGAAATTGGCTGGTTAGTACAGCAGTGATTAGACAAGTGCTGACACACCTACCTGCAAGCAAGCAAGCACAGAGAGTGATTGTGAGAGCCCTATTACACCACGAAATCAGGCTGAAATGTGAAGCTGAGGTAGGAGCCTTATGAGGCAATTTAACAAATGACCACTCTGTGGGAGAAACAGGAGGAGGTACATAACGTTTTAATTACACTGATTATGGAGTGGGTTTTTTAGTGCATTGCAGCCATAATTTTGTGCTAATCAGGCAATTCAAAGCCATCAGAAGCTCTTCTCAAAATTTTCTCATTTATTTTGTGTCACTGGTAAAGGAACCTGAGTGTACCAGTGTATCTAATTCCTTCATAGTAGCCATGACTGATAAACACTACGGACTATAATATGCACTAAGGGCTTATTAGGTGGGGCTAAAGCAAAACAGAGATCAATAGCATGAATTTTATGTGGAATTTTATTTTTGTATGCTTTAACAGCACCTACCCCTGAAGGCAGAATGAGAGTTGCAGGTGATGAACTCATGTATGAGTTTAGTGCTGATGATTTTTACTCACAGAAGGTAGAAGTCTTGTGGATGTATTTGACCCCTTGTGTAACATTGCAGGAGTATATCCACACTAACATCTCTCAGAAAACCAAAGGGGAATGTGCCAAGTAATGTTAGTTAGCTATGGTTTTTTCATAAAACTCTCAATAGTGACAAACAATGGGGAAAGTTGAGTGGGACATTCATTTGAATCTCAGAGGTTGGTGCAGACGATCATTAAAAGAGCAGATCTGAACAGAGAATACATGGAAGAGGGAGCACATCAAGGAACAGCATCCTCATTAGGGCAGAGAGTGATGCATTCCACACCCAGTGGAGGTAGGCCTTTTTTTCCCATATTTTCTGCTGACAGAAGAGGGCATAAGTAAAATCAAAGGACTAACACTGAGACCAGGTCAGAGGAGCTGATGAAACACTGTGTGGATCTATCTAAAGAAGTACAAGGTATTAAAACAAATCTGACCAAGAGATTCAAGTTTATCTTTCTGCTGTGATCCTTGCTTTTCCAATTTTGTGCACTGCTTGTTTTCTCAGTGTGCATTTTTACACTTTCATGCAAATTTATCCCAGGGTTTCTGAACAAGAAATGAGTAGGTGACCAGCCAGCGTTCGTGGAAGAATTGGATGATAATATTTTGCTCATCTTTCATTTGCCTGTAATAGGTCTTCCCTTCTGACTAAATACCAAAATGCTGCCTGAAAAATACCAAATGGGATGCACTGGAGTTCAAGACTGCAAACAGGCTAAGGAAAAAATGTGTCATAAAATTCCACATAAAATTCATGTATTAATCTCTACTTTCCTTTGCCCCCACTTAATAAGCCCTTAGTGCATATTACAGAGAGTCTGTAGTGTTTTACCAGTGATGGCTACTATGAAGGAATTATATACACTCAGGTTCCTTTACCAGTGACACATTGATGGCTGCTGCAGGCTAAAGCTGTTAAAAATGCCACTCAAGCTTCTCCTGCCTTCCTCTGCACGTATGCATTAAGAGAAATCATCCAGAGGAAGCCACTGGAATTTGATGAACCCAGCCTTATTCCAGCTGATTTGATGGGCAGGGTGGAGGCCATTGGGAATAAGCCCTGGAAGCACAAGTTATAATAGATTATTTGTCCATTTAGTGGCTTGGGGTCTTCTGCTGTCACATCTTACCCGCTGATGGCTTTTGCTTTTGCTGGTCTCTGAGATGGAGTGTGATGAGGTTCTATGCTTATTTCCAGACTGAACTGGGAGTTTCAGACCTCTACCCTTATTCCAGCTCAAAATGACGAGTGAAACATGCTGCCAGTGAGCTGCCATCCCTCTGTCCTCTCTGGGATGTTTATGTGGAGCTGGAATGGTGGATACAATGTCCTGCTGGGAATGGCAGCATGCCGACAGCCCTGTCCCAGTCAGGCTGCTCAGGAAGGGCAGGGCAGCAAAGAAAATATTTTGGTTTATGGGGCCGTTTTTTTGTTGTTGTCGTTGTTATTGTTTTGGTTTGGTTTGGTTTTTTATATGTATGTTTTTAATTAGCAGCTTATAGGAAAAAAACCCACAATATGTAAAATAGTTTTGCCCTTGCTTTCTTAAACTCCCTGGTGCCACCTGTTTGTAGCACACAATGTACTAATGCTGGATACAGGACTCCAGCAGCCAGGGTAGGTAGCATTTTAATAATTCAGACATGGTCTGCTTGTCAGAGCTGTTTTCTCTCTTTTCACACCAGCACAGTAGTGCTTTCCTTATGTGAAAACTGGAATGTTCCCTCCAGACTACCCTGTGCCAGTCACTCCACACCGCTTTCAGAGCCCAGGCAGCAGATGCAAATGATCAAGGATGCATAAATCTTCAGCAGAAGGCAAGGCTGGTACACAATGGAAAGACGAACCACTGATCCCTGGATATCTTCCTGTCTTGTCCTGCTGCTGGCTATTTTTGCAATTTCAGCAGCTTTGTGAGGTATACCAACTCTACAGTTCGCTGCAGGTTCTTATTAACAAAGATTCTTGCCAGGGATCATTTCTGATTAAAGGATTAAAGCACAAGGATGAAATTGAGAGGGAATCAATTTTGATTTCCAAGTCTTTAGATGCATGAAAGATTTTTTCCTAGCTCTGGATTCAGAAAAACACTGTCTGCATTGATATGTGTCATATTTTCTTCACCCAGCTGATGGAGAAAAGAGGCTTCACTCCCTTTGAAGTTTACCCTTCTGAGCTTAATGCTGGCACAGCAACTGAAGTGGCAACTTTGCCCTTTGAAGATGCCCAGTTTCTGTCTCAGAGTTTCCTTCCTTTTTTTTCGTTTGGAAGCTGATGGAGTTAAGGGAATACAGAGCCAGTGTGAACTCAATATCAGTAAGGCTCTGAAGTCCTGGTCATAAGAATGCTGTAATAAGCTGAGTGAAGCAGTAGCACTATCATCATTAGGTTTCATCATATCTATCCCTGACAAAAAACGTTTATTTGTTCTGGTCTCTCCACGGACTGTTGTGGTGTTGGAAGTTGACTTCCTCACCATGACTACAGAGGGGTGAGTCTTGTGACTTACCACTGCCTTTAGGTACATAAACCTAGATGAAGCAAACACCCCACAGCACCCCATCAAATCCATTCACACACCACAATTCCTCCAGCTCCTTAGAGACATGCATAACAGGAGCCATTTCATCATATATTTTACATTTTTCATTTACTTTTTATGTGTTCTTAATTAGCAATTAATTTCACAGCATCATTCTAACTTCTTGATTGTTCAAACTTCTTTATTTAATATACTATAGACAGATTAAAAAAAAAAAAAAGTTTAAAAGTTCAGCCTCTCCCAGCCATTTTCATCATTAATTTCATCCATTTCTCATTTTTAATTGCTGTGTTATCTCTCTAGCTCCATTCCCACTCCAGTACGTTAGAGAGAAAAAAAACCATCCAGTCCAACCTTCTGGTTTCTCCTAGCCCCTTTGGCTAACAGTAATTCATTCCAGGGTTTTAATTGCATTTTTAAGTAAGGCTGCTACAGCTATTGGCTTTGAGCCTTTCATCATGCACAGTATTTTGTTAGCATGCAAAGCAGTGCATGCCGTTCAACAGGGACAGCCTCTCACAGAGGCAGAGATAAAAAGTAGAGCACGTAACGCTGTCTGCTTTAAGAACCTGGGCAGGGAATATGGAGATGTTAGTTAATTTCTGGCTGTCTCCCATGTTCGGGTTTAATTTAGTCACTTCATCACTGTCTCAGTTCTCTGCCTGTAAAATAGTCTCTCTCTTACCAGCTAGTGGCACAACTACTGAAAAATACATCAGCCTCAATCATCCTACCATTAGCCAGCAGGTTCTTCGGCAAATGCCCTCACACCAGTACCAAATAGCCCCTGCCTCAGCACCAACACTTCTGGCACTCCAGGGTGCCAGGATGGCTGCCTTCTCTCACATGTGTGCCAAACCCCTGCAATCAGCTATTTTCCCATATCCAAACCCCTTATCTACTGCACAGAGCCCAAGAATGAATAGAGTGATGTGGCTGCCTGTCCTCACCTAAACCTTGCCCCTCCTCTGCACATTTGCCCATCCTTTGTGTGACCCAGGATGGGAGTGCATGCTCCCTGCTGCGGACAGAGAGAAATTCCATCCCGTCCCTGCTGAGTGCTGCAGTTGTGCCACCTTAAGCAGAGCGGTCACACACCATTAATGCCCAGCTGGTGTAGAGGACACTCACCCGGGTGTGGGTTCAGTGATCCACTAGCACTGCACTGTGCATGACTCATCTCTCTGACCTTGTGTTAACATAAAATCCAGACTGCTGCTAATAGGAGCTGTGTTCAAACAGCTGTAAGGGCACACCCTTGACACAGCAGTCATTAAAAACTGCATTATTTCATTTCCAAGAGTACGCAGATTTTAGCTTCCATATCCTAAGCCAAATTCTAACTGAGTATTTACTTTTTGCATCTCAGAGTGGTTTCTGTCCTTTTCTCTAGCAACCATAGTTTTGCTTCCTACCCTAAATCCTATTAGATTGATCATAGACTGTATACAGTGCCACAGAGAATGAAGCTGTTAGTGTATTTTTATATTGGAAAACATTCTGAGAAGAAAAGACAGCATATAATGTTCAAACATAAGAATGTATCTTATTAATAATGGATATATTCTTCCAACTGTTCCGAGTGTTCATAAAATGCTCCGAGTTTCTCTGATGCAACGTGAGCTGTGAGAACAGTCACTGCTTACACAGTGACAAACTGTAATCACAAATGAACCTGAGGTGTCATAATTGCTCTGCTTCCAGATTCAGCAGATTTCAAAATGCATTAGAAAAGCACAACCAGCAATAAGACTGCAGGGTAATTAGCTCATTAAAAGCAGGGTGGACTTCTTGTAAAACAAGCTAACATACCTCATATATTTCAGCTTCTTCAGGAAAATCTCTTCAGGCTTCTGATAACCATTGAGCCAGGAGGTGACTCAAGCACAACATTTAGGGAACTGGTATCAGATCAGCCCTTCCCATGATGAATTCCCTGGCCAGGTTCTGAGGAACAACTGATCAAGTTGGAGCTCACAGGTTCCCCCTGTCCAGTGAGGACAACCCCAAAAGAAATGAGAAATGAGAAATGGAGCAGCCGCACAGAATAATTCTAGGAATAATCCATAGATAACTTTTGAAAAATTATTAGCATTTTAAAGTTAGTTTCTAGAGAAAACCTGCTGACTCTGATATGGCACCCAGAAAGGTTTATTCCTATGGATCCAGATGTCAAGAGATGTTTGTCCAAGTGTCACTTTAAGAAGATTTTAATGTATAATTATTTGTAGATCCCTGCTAGTGATACATTAATGTCATTAATTTCTTTATGAATGCTTGAGTTTCACAATAATCACATATACTAAATTTTTCAGCTGTCTCCACTTTTTCTTGATAGTCAAAACCTTGTTTTCTAAGTCTTTTTTATTTGTTTGCTTTTCATTACTTTTTATTTTGAAAGAGAATTTTAAAAGAAATGTTTGATACAATGATATGTATTAGAAAATTATAACCCTTGCAGACTGTTGAAGTATCCTGTGGAGTTTAAGGGAAAACTGCATCTTCTCTACAATGTTAGAAGAAACCTCAAGAGTATCACCAAAAGATGCTTGCAACAGTTCAGAGGTTTGACAGCAATATTCAGTAGAACCTTTTGAATGTGTTCATAGTTCTCCTGCAAATTTGATAAGCCCTCTTGAGACAATCTCAGCTCACTGTTGATGGATTTGTGTGCCATTTCCTTGAAAGTTCACGGCCCGAAGGCTGAATTGTTACATCTCCAAGACCCTTCCCTTTGCCTTATTTGGGCTCTATGAACGGGCCTTAGTAGGAGCATATAAGCAAAAAAGGAAATTAGCTACTATCTCTTTGTGTTTGGGAAGACACAAATGATGTGTTTGAGAAGACCTTCAAAGTCGTGGGAACAAGACACTTCTCTGATTTCAGAGGGTGTTGAGCTAGGCTGTTTCTAGCAGGGGAGTTTCCTTGCAATTTTTCAGCCTTTGAGTAATCTCTGTAAACCTTTCTTGGCTGCTTCGTGTGCTTTGCATTTTCTTTGTTCATCTATTTTTAAATAACGAGACAGACATGCTATTTTAGTTCAATTTATTCTTTAATATTGATTTTTTAGGCTGGCATGTGATTTGCTCCCATGACTGTTTGCAGTGACAGATCTTTGGAGTCAGGACTTCTTGATAAAAGAAATTGCATTGTTTTACCAGCCACATGGTTGGTAAGGAAGGAGAGCCAGGCAGGCTGGGTCACCTGAGCTGGAAACCATGGCTTGACTTACTTACATCACAAGTTTGTGGAAGTCCATGTATATGCCCTAATTAGATTTGAAATGTCTGAACTCAGTGTTGTGTGGTACAAAAGCCACCAAAATGGGAGATGTTACCTTACTTACATAATGCAAAAATTGTTCCTTTTTTCCTTTTTATGCCAGAGTTTAAAGTTAACAGTTTAATTAGGTTAAAGTTTCAAGTACAGTCAGAATTCATCTGGGCTGAGGTGTGATTTTTACAGTTCATTTCTGGCTAGCAAGGGGAACTATACCTTCTGAAAACCAGAGGTCCTGAAGGGAAAATATTTCCACTGCATTATACTTTGATTGATTTAAACACAAATCCAGCAGTGGCTGAACACTTGAGAACAAGGTGCACCTGGTAGAGGAGAGGGTCAGCTCTGCTGTTCTCAAGGATGAAGGCATCCACATCAGAATTGCAGGTGTGACAAACCATCTACATTGGTCTTGTTTTCTCTGCTCAATGCTGGCTGATGATCTGGCCGTGTGCACCTTTTTTCCCCATTCCCTCCCCTCCCAGTCACTGCTCAGAGACTGATTTGGGGAACTTATCTGAGCTGGTCAAATGTTAGAAGTGGAATGGAAGACAAGGAGGAAAGGATCATGGAGGCTTGCCAGCACTGCAGCAACTACTTGCACAGCACCAGGACACGTGGCAGAGCTGCGAGGTGGCCAGGGGACACCACAAGCTGCTTGTGTGTCCCCCTCCTCTCCCCATCTCTCCACCCTATACATATCCTATGTACTGTAGGTGTACCCAGAAGACACTAAAGCATAGCAATGTCTTGGTAACCAGATGAACTAGCCACATGGTGTCAACAGTTTCTTTAGGAGTCACTTTTTACTCTTCAGTATAGTTTTCAGAAAACAAATCTCAATTTGGAAATAGCCACCACAGGTGGATGAGTAAAAAACCTAACCTCATAAGTGATGGCATTATTGCAGGCAATAAAAAATCCCAACAAGAGGTGGTCAGTTAGCATTTCTTCTGCAAAAGGACAGCTGTATAAATATCTTTCATACTAATAACTTTGTTTCTTTATTTATACAGTAAGATTACAGAATGAGGAACAATACTACAATTGTTGAAATTCCACTGCTCTTTATGTAAATAGCATTTCATATGCACAAGCATCACTTGTAAAATACAAAATAGAGACATTTATAGTAAAATTCTGTACTATCCTTAGCTACAGATGAATAATTTTCCTCACAATCTTACAACACACAATACATAGAGAAAAGCAAATGAAAACAAATTATGCCACAGGAATGAGACTGCATCAACTATTAGATTATCTTTTACAGCTGATATAAAGACATCATCTCCTGAAAGCATGCCACAGGGTCATAACTTTCAAAAGAGGAAGGCTATACTCCGGAACTATATGCTTCATAAGGACTACAGTCTGCAGAAATGCCAAAATGCACTGAAAGGAGCAACATTTAAATCTAATTGTAGACAGATTTTCTAACTCAGCAGACAATATAATTTCCTCTATAGTTTAGTGAAGCTATTTTAAAAAAAAGCTCTCTTGATTATTCCATTTTCATAACCAGAACCATTACAATATAAAATAATGAGGTGGAAATGCAGTTTTCTGCGTTAACATGAAGCAGAAGAAATATGTCTTAGGGAGTTCATTTTGGGGGCTGGAGGAGAGCTCTTTTCTTGCTGCAAAGCATCATGCCATTTTTCATCAATTTCATATCTAAAAGAAGTGCCTTGGGAGCAAAGTTACGAAAGTATATTGCACAATTGTATGTAAGATGCTGTGATATATATTTTTCATAAATGTTTAATGTTTTAGGATAGTTACATCCAGATTATCTTTCAGTCTGAACTTCCCAGAAGACAAGAAGAATTTATATGATCCTGTGGTAATAGCCCATTTTGTTCTCCCAAAATAATGTCTATCTATCACAGGATATGAATGGGAATGTCTAAGCAGAAAGAAGCCTGTGGCTAAAAATTTTGGAGTGTCTATCTTCAAGTTTCAGAATTGGCATTTAGGGAATTAACTGCAAGACTCTTGGCTTTCCTGAGCTGTTACGGTTTCTTTTGTGCAATGGTCCTTCAGGTCTGCTCTCCCATTTGCCTGTGGAAAACCATACATGAGCCACATAAAGCCACATGAGGGAGAAGGCAGCAAGCCAGCAGCTGCAGTGTCCCTGGCATATGTCCAGCATTTCCACCACAGCCCAGACACCATGGGAAGTCACACAGGCCAGCTCTGCCTGAGGTGCTGTGCTGGAAGGTAAGGACTGCACACCAACAGGATTCTTCATCCATTGCCATTTAAACTGGAAACAACTGTTGTTCTTTAGTGGGAGTTACGTTTGTTGAATCATTAGCAGGGAAGAGTGTCAAGTAGAAAGGGCTGATGGTGACTGGCATCAGAGCACAACTGCTGACTCCAGTCACCATCA
>VYZP01011427.1:0-18234 GCA_013400635.1 Hypocryptadius cinnamomeus | reverse complement strand
TAGCCTTCCACCCCTTCCACTTGGATCAGTTTTGGACATGGCTGCATGCATACAAGCATTCAGAAAATCCTGCAGGAATTACTGACAGGTAAAGAGAGTGGCCCAGAGAAGGAGCAAGGTATGACCCTGCCAGGGAACAAAACTTTCTGGCAGAGGCCAGCTTAGGAATCAGACATCTCTTCCATATGCTGCAGAAAAATCTACTTTCTCTGTGCTTTCCACAGATTTCATTTCCAGGCAGCAGGCAACTGATTCCATCATTGCTTTCTCCTCCATGCAGGGACTTCAGTCACTGGGGATTACAGGTTTAGGAGGCAGGCAAGTCCTTCATGGGACTGCAAAAAGTACTGCTATCAACTGTAGATGTCAACTCCTAATGATGTCAGTAGGGGTTTGCTGGCACTCCTGACTGTGTTATTAAATGCCTCTCCCAATCTCAGGGTGACTGGCTTTCAGAAAGTGATCTTCTGTTTCCATTACTCCATTTTTCAGATAGAAAATCAGAAAACCAGAATTTCTTCACTTGCAAACTGTCAGGAGATTTAAAGCACTGAAACTTTCTCTCTTTTCAGTGCTCAAAATTAAGTTGTTCAGTAATTATGGCACAGTAATATCATATATTAGATAAATTTTACAGCTGAATAGATTTGATAAGAGCATGAAAATATAAATATTCAATAATACTGAGGTTCTTTGTAACCCTGGACCAACTTGCTATGGTTTTGGATAGTAGGAATAACCATCATCATTTTCTTCATCAATATAATCCCATAAAACCTCACCCATTGTGTGATTCTTGTAACTATTTTTACCTGACAAATAGTATTTCACTTCTAGTTGCCTTAAACATTTGAGGCAACTCCACAACATCCTTTCACTGATCTTGGCTAGGGGAGATTAGTCCTTACTGAAATTCTGACAGGAGATCATTCAGCCTCTAGCTGCTTGCTGTATATTCTCCTTGAGTAATCATGCTTGTTTCCCTTATGGAACGAGAATGAGACTCCTTTGAGGACTAAGGAGTCTACTCAGCACTAACCTAAATGCTTAGTATTAGTGAAGCTTAATGTCAAATATGTATCACCATGCACTATTCTTACTAAAATCTTACTGAAACATTCTTTTATTACAGTCTGATTCTTCTGGTTTCACTCCTTGGAATGAACTATGTTTTAAACTACATTATTGCAATCAAAGCTCAGATTAACTGAATAAGAGTATACAGCCCAGAAGTTGCTTCTCTACAGACAATACTTTCCTTTTCAATTCAGTAATAGGTTTTAGATGTACTAAATTTCATCAGCAGATTTATTTTTGTTTACCAACAGTGTTTTGTGCTGTTGCAGGTAAATTGCACCGTATTAATAATGCTTTTTCAAAAAGAAACATTTAACGTGGTATGGTAGGCACACAGCATATGAAAGCCTTTGTATTTTATAGGCAAACTCTTTATGGTAAGAATTTAACTGCAGTGAAACAGAAGACATCAGTACAATGTGAAAACTATTCATTTGTCCCTTTGACTGGTGATATTGAAATTAACTCAAACAACCAATAATATTAGGGTTTCTCTTTCATCTTTCCTTCTCCGAGCACTGCCCGGAAAAAAACTTCAATTTATTTAATGAACACAAAATAAAAGTAATTGTCATTGAGGCAATAGCTCTGATTACTATTAGTTATAACTTAATATACATCATTAGTATTTTAATTGATTTTATGTTGATGAGGTGTATGATGAGGTGATGAGGTGGTTGACTTGGAAACAGAGGTTCATCCAAAGCATAAAACCTGTTAGCAAGATTGTTCCTAATACTAAGCTGTGTATCTACTGTCCCAAAATTAATTTAACACCAATTCAGTTTCATTGGAAAACCTATGCTGATGGTCAATTCTGCAGCCGGGTTTAGGATTTGATCATTAGTTGTTTGCACTGAGGTAATGCTTAGGACTTAATTTATGAAAGGATAGCTTGAAAAATATACACAGTGTTAATTTTATTTCATTTTTCTGTTTATGAAAATATAGTCTTAAATTTACTTTATTGGACGTGTAGGAGAAGAGAACTTTAACTAGAAGCAAGAAGAGGCACAGGTAGGACTAGTTTAAAGAAAGAAGTGGGGGAGGTAGAGACAATCACAATGCAGCAGAAAAAGAAAATCCTCACTTGGCAATGTTCGAAAGGGCTGTGAATGTTAGGTCCCGACCTAACATATTTTCAACTTTTTTGTAGGTCTGTCTTAAAATCAAGCGTGAGACATCAGAAGACAAATGGTGGCACAATGGCAAATCTGGGTGTTTTCCTTGGAAACTGGGATATTTCAGTCTTTTACTCTTTATTCCTGGCCAGGCTGAAGACTTTTTGAAGGATCACAGACTGGATTCTGGGGAAGAGTTTCTAAGAGGAAGGAAGGAATTATCTTCTAGCACGTGTTGTAATTGTTTCCTATATAGGTCTCATGAGTGAGACAGAATAGGATCAGGTCACTGACACTTGTTTTGCCATAACAACAAGAAAACCAGATTTTGGAGGTAGGGGTGATGGTGACATGTTATTTTTAAACTGCTTCATGCATTTTCTAAAGTACAGGGGAAAAACCTGTCACATTTTTAACAGAGGTTCTTCTGGATAGACCTACATTTTAAGCCATTTCTTTAACAGCCTGTAGGCCAAATAACTTTTATATTTCTGTATCTGATAAATGTTATAAGAGTGTACAGTGGACTCTGATGGAAGTGGATAAAACAATACTACTATTGTATTATATTTAAAATTAAGCAACCCAATAGTATAAAAACTCATATTAAAGTTGTCTTACTTCACAGAAGTTTTTCTCTTTGTCCTGTGATGTTCTTTCTATCTAAGTGCACCTTTCCAAGGAAGAGTGTAGGATTTGGCCTTACTGAAATTGTATTTTTTGTAAACTTTATAATATCTCACATGACTTAAGATTTGCAAAGGTATAGGGCTGAATGACAAAACCTTTCCTTTGTACTTCTGATCAGTTTATTAGGTTGATTGAAAGCCAGTGGGTGATAAGAAGATTCAGCCTCAATTTTGATTGATGAGTCAGATGACACGGTTGAGAAAAAGTAGGACACTATAGCTTGTGCTCCCTCTAAGTGGATAAAAATAAAGAACTAAATTTTCAAAAGATTCAGGTCACTGAAATAGGCTTTGGTGTTCATTATAGCAGGTACATGTGGCAATAGTACCCATGGGCTGTTCCAGACATTGGTTCAGTGAGGCAAAGAATAGCACTTATTAAAATATAACACTGCTGAGGCAGAAGGGTTGCCTGGAAAATGGACCCATCCAAAAAGCATGGCTAGGAGGGAGTATCCCAAATTACATGGTTTGCCTGTATTTGCTCATTGGTGAGTAGTAATTCCTGCTGACTTCATTGTGGTAATGTGGGCCTTCAGCTACGAGGAATAAATGCCATGGCTGAGGGTATGTGGTACAGTGTGATGGTTTGTGCTGCACTCCCAGAGAAGAACTATTAGACCTCTGAGCTATCAGGACCAACCACAGAAACACACGGATTTGCCCTGCAGAAAGAGAAGGATACCTGAAGATACAGAAGATGCAGAAGAGAGAAGATACAGAAGAGAGAAGGATATCTGTTTCAGTGCTGCCCTTCACCATGTGCTGACTGTAAAGCCTGTGCCCAGGGAAGAGGTTGTCTGGGTCCTCCATCCTGCTGGGACATTTTCAGGGAAGCATTGAAACTTATGCCACCCTACAGTTAAACATTAAGCTGCTTTAAACTGTAGGATGCAAACAGCACAAGAAATACACAAGGTCAGACACAAGTGTTGTTTACAGATACACCTGAGTATCTGGATTAGAATGTACTTTACATATTAGGAACTTCAAAGATGGGCCTCTCACTAGCATGGCTCTCTAGGAGCCTAGAGCCCTGAAAAGCCCAGCTGCAGTAGATCCTAGCTATCAGCTGTGGATGCAGCAGGAAAGAGATCCCTTCCCAGATCTTCAACCCTACTTCTTCCACAGCTGATTACTTCTCGGGCAGCATCTAGGCAGCACCTGAAACTCATCCTAAGAACCTGCCCTGTATGATCCACATGCAGGCAGCTACATCTAGCACCAGATCTCCCTACTTTAGCGAAGAATCTTGGCCTGGAGATGATGTGCACTATTCACTAGGTCTCCTTTGGGCTGGAACCATTGTGTTGCAGGCATGAAGACATTCTCTGCTACATAGAATAACAGCCCCAGAAACATCTCCAGTCGATGGAGCCTTGCTGCCTAAGGCAGAGCCAAAGAGCTGTCAGTGTCCAGACCAAGTTCCAGCACACTGGCCCCAGTACATCCAGCCCAAGCATGCACATATTGTTCCATCCAACCTCATAGCCCAGGGCAAGGAGGCCTCGGAGAGCAGTGCTGTGCTGTGTACACGTGCTGTGGCCCAGGAACAGAGTCAAATGGAGCTGAAGCTGAAAGCTGTTTTGACAAGTTAATGTGACCTTTCTGTGAATGGGTAAGAGGGTGCATGAGCTTTCAGAGAGAATGTCACCACTGCTGGGTCCAAGTTTTTGTCTGCCACTGTAACACAAGTTCAACTCAGCCTGTTGCATAAAATTGATTTTACAACAAGTACACAAATTCTACAGTGATGCAAACTGAATTAAAAGAGGTAAAAGGATGTACACTATAGCCCAACAGTACCACTAAACTAAGACCGGGACCAGGCCCTAGTTAGCCAAAATCAGAAACCGTGGAAATAGAGTCCAACTACTGTAAAAAGCAATTACAGACAGACCACTTAGTGTGTAATCCATTCTAAGTCTGTATGTTTTGAAACTGGCCCAGAGAAAGCTGGTGGGCTTTGCTGACACCATCATTTCCTGGGTGCCCAAGAACTGGCACATGATCTTCAAGACAAAACCAAACTGGTCTCAAAACTGGTAAGATCAGGAGAGAGGCTTGGACAGCCACAGTTGTGTGAGCCCACTTTAGCTACTGCATTATTTTATTTCCCACCATGACCACCTTTAAGAGCAGATTGCCAAGCTGGGGGAAGAAGGACAAAAAATTCTACAGAGTAGATGGAAGAGATATAAAGTATTTTGTGCCTTGACCTTATTTTTCAGTACAAAGTATTAAGGATATCAACCATTTGTCTTTTCAACATCTTGAACAAGAGATTAAAAAGACCAATTCTGCTGGGTGACTGTCACAGGACTTAGGAGGGCAAGGTCACTTTATTGAAAACATTGAATTTTATTTAATGTTATTCTCTAATAAGGTCATGTTGACATACTGAATTCTCTGAGCTAGTACATTTCTTTAGTGTTAACACAATCCTACAAATAACAGGTAATTACCTTTCTACAAAGATATGGCACAACTTGTAATATAATAGTGAGGAGTTTGACAAAGCATGCTATATATATAATTATATAAGACCATATACGTGTGTGTATTTATGTACACATATGCAGCTCTCATCCCCATTGGACCTATACCTCTTAGAGAAACCAAGCTGCTTTCTGGATATGTCATTGGTAAACCTGATGGCAAATATACATCACATTACTTTTTCCATGACATGAAATGCTTATCTTAATAAAACAGTTATCTATCAGTTATTCTACCTGGACACCAAGATCATTGGTTAGATATGAATACTTATTGCAACTCTAAGGAAAATTATATTTACGCTGAACAAGGATGACTCACTCAAGAAAGAAATTGTGCCTGACCATGCATATAAACTTCCTTGATTCTGAACTACTACTACTTCATGATGCAAACCTTCCCCTAAATATAGGTCCAAACTAGGCACATTCATTCCTTTTCTATCACACATCAGTGGTCCTAACCTTTGAGGACAGCATTGCACCATCAAGTAAACAGCACAAAATGGTTTTTTGGTGGTTTTTTTTCAGGAAACCACTAAATATCAAGCCTTCTCCCTTCCCTCTCAAGTAGAATTTAGACAGGCAGGTTTTGTTGGAAATGGCATGAACATGGACACAGAATTTGCTGACTCTTTTTCCTCCATAGCAATGTATCTACTGTCACCAGTATGCTGCTGATAAATTTTAAAGACCTAAATACATCTGTACTCTCTTATTCCATCTCCATCCTCCTGCCAATTTAAGACTGGAATGCATCCCCTCTTCACAGATTACTTTTTCCCCTGAAAAGTCAGGCTCTGTTGTTTCAACTTTTTTAAGTTTTACTTTATTTGACCCAAATCTAGATGATTCCATTTAGCCAAAATAGAACACCTTACCCATTGGAAACAGAACACATGGCAACCCATCTGACTGCTTCTCAACTTAACTACATTTGTGTTAGTGCCTGTGAGGATGTGACTCTTATAAATTCACATCCTGCCTGCCCACAGGGCCATGACATTCAATCAGAGCCACTAGCCAACCTTGTACTAACTTCTGCAAAAGCTTGCAAATTGAGTATTTAGAAACAATTGATCAGAAGAATTTTCTTCTATAAAAGGAAATGTATTATGTTCCAGCCTTCACTTAACAGATAGACCAAATCATGAAGGATTCTACTTCTTATCAGTTTCATTTAAAAATATTCTAGGGGCAGAATCATTAATAGAAGTGAATTCAGAGACTCTCACATTTATGGCAATCCTTCTTCATGTATACATAATTTAGGACTGATCAGACTCCAACCACTGAATTTATATCCATGCCAAATTTGAAGAAAGGTTCTGAAGGACAAATCAGTTCCCTGCTGCTATTCAATATTCAGCTGTCAGGGTGACACAGCTTTGATACTGCTTCATGTTTTCCCCACTTAAGTTTCTATTGCCACCCACACTGTCCTGGTTCATCCCACCGTTCCTCACCACCACCTCCTCTGTTCCCTGTACTGTGAGTTCACGGTGTACGTATGCCAGAGCAGAACAGGTTTGGCAGGATAAGTTTTGCCTGGTAACTAATTTTATTTACCCAGCTTCTGGGACTTAAGGTTCTACAACATAATGAGAGGAAGGGCTTTTTCTTCCAAGACTGATGGAAAAAGTTTTGTGATCTGGCTAAGAGACTACTCTTTTGGGGAAAAAAAAAAAAAAAAAAAAGGAAAATAAATAATCCTTTCAGTCAACTTTAAGTTTCTGTGCATATGAGTAATTTTCAGTTTTCTTTTTGGTGCTGAAAATATTTTGTAATCTTGATAAAAGTAACAGTGCCAAACATGGGTGTTTCCCCAGACTCATTCCTGCTCGCTGACTAGAACTCAGTGATTACAGCAGCAGAGCGTCCATGACAAATCTCCTCTTTGGCTTATGCCACCCAGCACAGACCAGGCTCTGGGCACTGGAGCATTGCTGTGAGCTATTGCTTTTCACTGAAGATACTATTTTTATCTATTGTCATTTTCAGTCACTGGGCAAAAGACTAGAGTCCAGTGATCCCCCTCTCTGGTTGCTGTTGGCCACCAGGCTGTCCTCTTCCTCTAGCCAGCACCTCCTTATCTTCTGATGTCTCAAGCCCTTCAGCATTTCATTGGAAATATTTCTGCAATTAAAGATTATTCTAGTTAACCAAAAATCTCAGAGAAGAACAGACTGCCATTAACACAAAGCTTCTTTACTTCAACTCCCAACAGAAAATGCCAGTGATTTATATAGCTCTGAAAGGGCCTTACACTTCTTATGTACAAGAGAGGATTTTCTCAGCCTCTGGACTATGCCATAGGAGCTGCTAGCCCAGTGATGTGATAGGGGAGTTGCCCTACCTCCCTAGGCAGCAGAGTTGCAGACTACTCATTTCCTCTGTGGTTTTCTAGCACCCCAGGACACAACTGTGGTTTCTGTCTCAGTTCTATGGTGGATTAGAATGTCTGCCTTCTTTTCTGTCCCTGTAGACAGGCAGCTTGTATTTGCATTTTCCGTAGCTCTGAGGGAGTTTTGTGCAATGGAGAGTACCAGTATCTACCAACAGCAGGTTTCTTCACTCTGCTTGCAGCTGGACTTCTCCAACAGTAAGGAGCCCAGTCACCACAGAACATTGCTGGTGGACAAGCAATGTGATGATGTGATACACTTTATTAACTGGACTCATGTTTTATTAAGAGGGATGATCACTGTAGAATGAAACTTCTGCTGGGGAAAGGCTGTTCTGTAACAGCCTGCTCCCCAATTTCAGTCACTCCCTGCTGAAGCATGTTGTGATGCCATATACAGGACATAACACGGAATTCAGTACACGGAATCCTCAACTAGCCTGATCTTTGACTAGCAAAACATGTAAATGGATATAGCATGCTGTGGAATGAAGCTGGATTGCCATAACTGCATTCACATGTGATATTATTGTGGTACCTACAATCACTCAAAATCAGAAAACTGAATATGAAGACACCTTCCAATCCCAAAGAAATCTATAATTAAGTTATTCATTATGTTAGGCGCTTTGAGTTAAAATATGAGTATCAATAATGCTGGCTAAAACTCAGACTGTCCAGATGTTTGCTTTGGAAGCAAGAACTGAATACTTTGGTGACACAGCTGTGACACTCTGCCATTGTTCCCCTCAGCCCATGCTTCTAAAAAGCTTTGGAGATAAAAATTGAGTTAGGAGAGTATTGCAGGTTCTGTTCAGCAGAGTCCTCCTTTTCTCTTCAGTGCAACAAGCCTCCAAGTGTGAGAGGCTTCTAAAAATGGAGAGTGACTGATTCATAAAAATGGAAAACTGAAGGAGGCTGGTTCAGCTTACCCAGCCACAGTTTCCTAAAACTGAAGAGAGGCGTGTTCTTAGGCAAACATTTTCTAACCTTTAAACAAACATTTGGCTTGAAGGTAGGGAAAATTTTGTTTTATAGCAAAGACATGACCACTGCCTATCACAAATACCACACATGTGCTCTCCCAGCACGTCATGGAGAGCCTGCCTGCTCAGCCTGTCTCCTGTGTACCTCCCACATCTCCCCAGTGCTCTACTGACCAAACATTCAAGCAGCTGCTGTTTGCATGTAAGAGTACATTTACATTTTAATGAAACATGGGGGTGGGGATGTGTTCAAGGCCCCGGAATGACCCAGCTGTGGCTGGCACTGGGTAATAGACCAGGAACTGGATGAGCTGTTCTGTCAGGCCAGATTTATCCCATAGCTTCATGTAGCTGTTGTATAAAAGGAAATGTTGATGTATAATTTTAAGTTTTTAGCCTGAATTTTTTTTTTTTGCCTTTAAATTTTCTATTATTTTCCCACAGTAGTCCTTAAAGCTTAGAGGGGTACCTCACAGCTTAAAATAGGTTGCTGGATTTTATTTACTCTGTCCAAACTCCCTGGCTCAGCCCTAGTAAATTTCTAATTTGCAAGTAACTCCTTTGTGTCTGTATAAATTGCCATCAGCTGAGAGGTGGAAGGGCCATGGTAGAACATTGTGACTGGGGAACCCTGTCTCTTGCCTTTACTAGAAGCTGCCTTTATTCACCCTAAGGGATAGTTTGGGAAGCTGTAATTTTTACTGCTCCTTTTCATCTGGTGGGGAGCCTCATCTGGCAAGTTTACTGTGTGGTTGCTGGTTGGAGTTCGAGATGGATGAAGAAAGAAGCATTCAGAGTGAAAGTTGTGAAGATCTCTGGCTAGGGCTACACAGAGGGCTGGCTGCACAGCACATTTGTATTCACCGTGGAGGCTGCTCTGAGCACTAGCCAGGCACTCCACACTATTAAAGTGTCTCATAAGAGCAAAGATTCCTTTAGCTTGTTTGGGGAGCTGCTGGAGGTCACCTGATTCAAACCACATCCCCAAACAGGCCCCATTTCGAAGTCACAGACCTGAGGGAGGACTTCAACACCTGACATCTGGGTTTCCCCTTGAACTCATCACATCCTGCACTGAATGAAAGTCAGCCTCCCGCTTCACACTGCGTCACCTTATTCTGCGTTGAAACGTGAATGAATGAATAAGTAAATAATAACAACAACAAACAAACAGTGGAAGGCATTGCTGTTTTGGGGGTTTCTCACCGCAGGGGGCGGGGAGCAGCGGGGCAAGGAAATCTCCAGAGACTTTTGCGCGGAAAGGGGAATACACGTCCGCCGCAGCGCGGGGCGGGGGGAGGCTCTCGGGTCGGCTTCTCTGAGCGCCAGCGGGGCATTCCACGCGTTACTCGGACACAAGGAACAGCAGCGAGAGAAAGCGCCGGCAGCCCAACACGAAGCGGCGGGAGCAGCATCGGCGGCAGGAGGAGGAGGAGTGAGGGGGGAGGCCCTTCCTCCCCGCGTCCCTCCCTCCGCCGCGGTACCTGCGCCGCGCGTCCACGTGAGCGCCACATCAGCGCCGCTCCGCGCCCTCAAAGTCAGCCAGCGGCCGTACGGGGGGCAGCCGCGCTCCCCCTTCTTTTCCCTGTTTCCCTCAGCCTCCCCTCAGCGGCCTGGCCCGGCCCGGCCCGGGGCTCAGCCGGCCCCGGCTCGGGAAGATGCTGCAGTCGCTGGCGGGCAGCTCCTGCGTGCGGCTGGTGGAGCAGCACCGCTCCGCCTGGTGCTTCGCGCTGCTGGTGCTGGGCTACCTGCTCTACCTGGTGTTCGGCGCCGTGGTCTTCTCCTCGGTGGAGCTGCCCTACGAAGACCTGCTGCGCCAGGAGCTGGGCAAGGTGAAGCAGCGCTTCCTGGAGGAGCACGCCTGCCTCTCGGAGCACCAGCTGGAGCAGTTCCTGGTGCGGGTGCTGGAGGCCAGCAACTACGGCGTCTCGGTGCTCAGCAACGCCTCGGGAAACTGGAACTGGGACTTCACCTCCTCTCTCTTCTTCGCCAGCACCGTCCTCTCCACCACGGGTAAGGCAAAGGCGGTTCTCCCGCTGCCGGAGGCCTTCCGGGGAGGCCCGGACCCCCGAGGGCCCCGCGGCGGTGGCGGGGCCGCTGTGGGGCAGCCGGGGCCGGGGGCACGGAGCGACCGCCGGCCCCGCGGCCCTGGGCCTGAGGGGGGCTCTGGAGGGAGCCGTACTTCCCAAACTCTCCCGTGCGACAGGCGCGTTTTGTTAGGATGCATCCCCCATGACTGACCCCCCGTGAATTCGGCGCCAAGAGCCAGGCTGCCAATTCCCCCACCTTGAATTCGTTGGCGGTTTCGAAAATCCGGCGAGATGCCCGGCTCTTTCTTTGAACTTTTAAATGCTTCTGGAGGTG
The DNA here is from genome assembly GCA_013400635.1 of Hypocryptadius cinnamomeus. Lineage (NCBI taxonomy): Eukaryota > Metazoa > Chordata > Aves > Passeriformes > Zosteropidae > Hypocryptadius > Hypocryptadius cinnamomeus. Next base: position 7,095 of record VYZP01011427.1, on the reverse strand, counting down.
ACTCCTTGGCGTTTTCCTTTGGTGGTTTTTTTTCTGGCTGATTTTTTCCCGGGGGGAGGAGACACACGGGGATGGACGGGGACGGACTGCTAACCCGCTTATAATGAAGTTAAATTTCATTTTAACGTTTTACTGTCAATTTCCATTTAATATTTGCATATAAGTGACTGAAAGATATGCTTCCTTTCTTCCAGATAGCACTTTGCATTGGTGTTTTGGAAAGCTCGAGCAAACGTTCCTCTGACCATAGTTTTTACAAGCATTTATTTTTACAGTAGTTACATTTTGCATACTATCGTAGTGGACAGCCTTCTAAAGGATGAGTGGAGGCTTTTGTGCTGGGAAGCTGGGTTCTGGTGATTTGAATGCAGGTCATTGACACAAATAATAAGGGCTTGTCAAATAAGAAAAGCTTTAAAAAAAATCACACCAAAATTTGTCCAACCAGAGACGGCTTTGTGTCTTGGCAGTACATTGATATTACTGTAAAAGAGGCACTGGTTTTGTTGTGGGGGTTTTTTTGTTTTGGTTTGGTTTTTTTTCCCTCCTTGACCCCAAGTTAGCACTCCTTCTATTATGGGAAATTTAATCAGCTGATACTAATAGTGACATTTAATAATTTGCTTACCTGTTCATATGTTAGTGCTTCCTGACTGATCTCAAACAGGCAATGCTTGTCCTATAAATAGTTGTCATTGAGTATACAGATTAGGGTTATAAGGAAGTTGTGTTTTTAAAAAGCAGAACAGGGTTATGGGTGTCCCCACAACACCTCCCCACTTCTTAATTACTAGAGTTTGTAAGAAGAGAGAAAGTGACACACTTAAAGCAGTTAAATGCTTTCAGTGAATAAATTTCCAAGCATTAATCAGCATATAAGAATACTGCTGATGAAAAAAGCATAGAACTGTGATAGTACTTCAGCACCCAATTTTTTTCTTTCTTTTTTCTTTTCTTTCAATAAAGCTATAAAGCACCTAAAAGTTAGGGAGCTGAATTTACCTGCTTTTTTCCATTTCTAATCAGTTATACTGTTAGTTACTGTAAAATGTATATTATTTTGTCCAAGAGCTATTTTTATATTCAAATTAGTTTTTCTGTAGTGTAGTAACTCACATTAAAATTTAAAAAAAAAAGGTATTAAAAAAGGTCCTGCTTTTTTTTTCTTTTTAATGACTCAGTCAAAAAATGTCCACAGTTGGGACAGTGGGGCTGGGTCTGAGTTGGTAACACTTTAACATTTCCTGCTGATGCACAGCTGCAGGATGTTTGGCTTCAGTAGTACAGCTCAGGCAGGGATATCTCTTTCCCACTGCGTGTCTGCAGAAGGGCAAGGCATAACCTGGACCTGCCTGTTTAGCTGGCTTGGTCATAGAGGCCTTGAAGGCCTCTGTGGGAAGAAGACTCAAGGTACCATTGTCCAAATGGAAAACCCTTTTGAAAATTCCACTTACATGGCATGTGTGCAGAAAACCCAGAGGTCTGACATGTGTGAGGTGAGTTTTCATTATTTCTGTCAGCTTCATAAACTGAGTTCATCCAGTCATCATTGATGTAATAGACCAGGCATCAAGTGGTGATACTTCCTTCTGTGTCTGATAGTCCTTTGACTTGGGCCCTTTTTAACCAAATCCATCTGTTTCTTATTTTATGCAGTGGCCTCCAGCTGTACTTAATCCCTATTTAATATAAATTCGAGTTTGTACAAGTAGGCAAGTATAAATCCAGAGCAGTACAGTACCTCCAATGCTTGTTCAAATTCTCCCCAGAGCACAGGTGTTTCTGGTGAGGTGCATTTTTTTTCCCCTCAGTTGACTCTGCACCTGTGCAAGAAATCTTTCAGGTCTCTTGAAATGGTCATTAAAAGGGATGACAAGCAGAAGAACCTGCCTGGCCACCTCAAACAGTTGTTCAGAAGTGTTTGAACATTCAAAATATGCTGTATTGCCCTCCCTTTGCCAAGTACAGTGAGGGCAAAAGCAGAAGAGAGAACCCTGCTACTGGTGGTGCCAGCTGAGGGTTGTTCTATGTGTAATTGAAATTACGGGCAGCACCTGGGTGTTCCTTATGTTCAGCTGACTGAATTTGTCTCTCATATGTAAATAAATGCACACCTACCCCTTGTACAGAGGACAAGGCTTCCTTCGTAGCCTTTCAGTTTTCTATATAAAGCATGTGGGGAAGTGTTTAAATTTGGCAACCCTGGCTTTTCTTCTTGTTCCCTCCCATCCTTATTATAGTCTTTGGCTTCTTACTCACTAGAAAAAATCCTTGAAGAAAATTATAAAGCCAGTTAAGAATGAAAAAAAAAAATCTTAAAGGAGATTGCAGAATAAGGCAAATTGCTACTTGAAAGCAATTAATATTGCTGTGCACATGGGCTGTCACAGGACCGTCACAAGCTGTCTGAAGGACGGGCAAGCAAAGGGCAGTGAAATGAACTGGTGGTGAGGCTTCAGCAGACTGTAGCAGTGACAGGCAGCAGGTTTCTCTTCTGACTTTATTCCTCCCTATGCAACTTAAGCAGTTGTGCTGAATGTCATATGAGTGATGTGTAAGGTGAAGCACTTTGGTCATTAATAATTGACAATCTAAACACTAAGAATATACAGTTGTGTGCATTTAAGTAGTGTCTGCCTTGGAAATTCCCTGTAATTAATACCTGACACACATCTGTGGTCTGCTTGTCTCAGTGCTAGATGCCATCAAATCGTTATGCTGAAGCAGTTCTTTCTGGTTGGCTTTGTTGTGGTGCCATCTGTACTAAAGTCTTTTATTTCTAACAATAAAAATGAAGTAATTTTTTGCACTCACCCTTGCAGGTGGTGTTTTCACTCGTCTTGGCATTCTGTCAGTGTCTAACATCTTATCCCATATTGCTACAATATGAGAATACTGCATTACACGAGTTGTAAGCAGAATGAAGCAACCAAAGAAATTGATACTGGTTGTGTTGACAGATATGAAAAGTACACTGACTTCTGCTTGTTGAAGGAAAATAGGTAGGGAAGGAAAGGAGCTGCCAATTTAGGAACTTGGGGCCTGTAGTTTTATGTTTGTTTCTGGAAAGAGTCTCAGTGCAAGGATATTCCATGGCATTTTATACAAACGGGCTGTCCAGCTTTGAGTATTTTTGCCTTCATCTACAAGCTGTGCCACCTACAAGCATGGCTGGAGATTTCATATGACATTTAGACACCAGAGGGATGGTGAGGAAGAGCTGCTTTGTATCCTTCTCTGCTGTGATAGGGTTGACAAGATACCCATTAGAAGGAAGTGAGGATAGCCTTGTCCTGATTTAGAGATTTGCAGAGGAAAGGTGAGAAGTTGCCTCTTCTACGATGGCAACGCGTGTTTTAAATTGTTCAGTTGAGGTCAGCTGGCCTCTCATTTGAACCACAGGAGTTAAGGCAATAAGAGGGGGTAGGGTTGTCTGTATTTGACCACTTCTGAAGCCTGTGACATAGTTGTCTGCAAAGTGGTTTGTGAAAGCAGCATTTTCTCCAGAATTCAGCCTGTGCCAATCTCATTGTTGGTGCTGAGGATGGGTGTATTGTGCTGCATTCAGAGAATGTCACCCAAGTTCTACAATGAACTGAATTTGGGTTTCTGCTCTTTGTATTTTGAATGGAATAAGGAACAGTAATTCAGTAGTTGCAGATAAATGCTGACAGAGGCTCTTACTTTGAAAGTGCTTGGTTGAAGGGCTAGTAAAGATACAATATGGCTTTCAGGGAAAGTTTTGCGTTCAGGTTATTTAACTGCCAAGCTGTATGAGGAGTTAATGCATCTATAATTTGATTTATAAGGGTGTTCTCTATTAGATCTGACTCTCATAAGCATTGCTACTGATGACTTGCAAGAGAAACTAAACTATGCCTTTATTTATGGCAAGTAGCAGGCTGTGAGGTTGTGATATACTGCAAAAGAAAGTGCATTCTGTATGAAGAGACCAGGGAAAGAGAAGCCTGGCAGTCTGTATAACTTTCTCCATGCTCTTCTCACAAGTGCTTGGTTTTCTTGCCTTTCTTCTCCCTCAGGGGAACAGGCCCCACATCCAGTGCGTATTTAGTGTGCATTACAGATCTGAACAAATCCATAGAAGGTGAGCGAGTGCCATGAAAGCATCACAGTGGAGCATTACAAAGACATCATAAGATTTGTAGGCTCTTACAGTAGAACCCTCAGGTGGAAGAAACTACTGGGATCTCTCAAACCTGTATAGAAAGGTGTGAATGTAACTTAAGGTAATAATAAATAAGAGGACAGTTTTCAGAGGCTTTAGGGAAAACAAGGTTTTCTGTCCCATGCTTGAATTCAGTGTAAAATGCATATGTTATTTTTGCTGCTGTCAGAATATGTGGGCTGGGTCCCTGGTGATGCCTGTATTATCTCATTAATACACACCAAATAAATGTGTTTCATAATTCATACCAAATGTCTGTCTAGAGACCTGACATAAGATTCTCTGTTGCCTCTTATCTGAAAATATACAAACTTGGTGATGGATTAAACTCAGATCTGTCTCACTGGTAGTCACCCCTGACTCCCGCAGAACACTGAAGCTTCATTGTGCTGTTGCTCTGACTGCAGCACTCATAGATTATTTAAATTGTTGTGATGAATTGTAGCTATTCACCAGGGTGAGGATGCCAAACTTTGGGAACTTTGTTTTTCTTTTAAGAGTTGTTTGTTACTTGGAAATAACATCTGCAGGAAAAGGTAATTTGCTGGGGATGATCTCGGAAGCAAAGGGAGGTTGTGCTGTGTTCTGCAACAGAGTGGTTTTTATACAGGAGACATTCTAAGAGCAAAGGAAATCATGAGGTAGGTTGAGAAAGATGCTGGAGGAGAAGGATTACATTCAATAAGCTAACTTTTTGGATCTGAAGCCGAGTGGTTGAAGCCTATGGGGTTTTCTGGGACAGGGTAATCACAGCTACTGGCCCCAAGGCTGTTGGCCTCCAGATCAATAGTCCTGGAACCAGGCATCCTACCTCTTGTGTTAAGTGGTATGAACACAAAGTCAAAGAGTCATTCTGTCTGCCTGTGTGTTTGCTTTCTTCTCAAGGGAAGTTCCTTCATTCTGTACCCATGGAGCAGTTCCAGATTTGCTGCTGTCATATTTAGTCTGGCCCCAGGGTAAAGATGCTGTCTCCTGGGATGTGGGAGATGTCAGTTGAGTTCAGCTTAATGTTATTCTCAGTATAAGGATTTGAACTAGGGTTTTCTAGAACTCCTTAGGAAGAGGAGACAAAAAGACCACCATCTAGGGAAGTTGTGAAAGAAGTTGAGTATGTATGGAGTCATACTGAGAAACTAGCTTGGATGCTTCTGGTATCGCTGCCTTACAACACAAAACCATGGGAATGTTCAATGAAATGGTAAAAAAGAAAAAAAACCACATTTACAACCAGAAAAGAAGGGACTTGACAAGTTAAAAAACCCAAGCAAACTGAAAAAAAAACCTGACAGCATAAAACCAAGCAAACCTACCAAAATACACAAACCAAAAATGTGTGGTGTTAATATCTCCAAAACCCCTGTATTTTGTCAAAATTCATGTTAATAAACATTTTTGAGAAAGGTATTAGGTTCTGGACTTCAGGACAGAAGGCACTCAGTTACCAGAGATGAGTAACAGAGATGAGGTACAGCCAGCAGATCGGTCACATTATCTCTTGTATGCCCAGGACAAAGGTTTTGTTTTCTTCTACTGAAGTAAACAGTAGCAGAGAGGAAATCTGGGTCTTTCCCTGTGTCATGTTCCAGGCAGGGTGGTAGTTCCTGGTTTCTCATGGGACTACAGCAGTCAGCTAAGCCAAAAATCCTGCTTGTGCTTGCTGAAACAAAGGGTGTCAAGAGTCACTCTAAACCAATATTTGGCCTTCTGTACAGGCCAGTGAGTAACTAAAACCATCTGACAGAAACTGGGGAAGCCATGGATTACCAAGACAGTACTATTGTATCACCAGCTCTGCTGGCTGCTGATGGATGGAATGCCTTTCTTACAAACTGTGTCCTCACTTCTGTATCCTCCAGTTCCTCCTGCCTTGCTGAATTCCCAGTGATGAGGAGCCACCCCAGCAGCTCTCAGATGAAGGACTGCAACTGCTGCTTCTGTAGTCCTTCTGTGTTTGGCCTAGGGTCATTCCTCCTGTGCTGAAACACAAACAGTTGAAAGCAAGAGAGTAATCTCCCGCAAAATTGCCTTTCATTAAACATTTTCTGCTTTTCACCCCTTTTGTAAAGCTGGACCTTGTATTGTTATTCTTCCGACATCTCCAAATCAAATCCTAAGTTAAAAGTCATGTATACTTTCAGAGCAGGATTTCTAAAACTTAACCAAATCCTGCAGTTCTTGGCCATTCCTTGGTAGGATTTTCACTTTTATGGGAATATAATTTTTCAAGGTATTTTAAACCTGTTGTTTCTCCTGTTTTCATTTATTTGTTCGTTATTTTGATTCTTTCCTTGTTTCGCTTTTGCCCACTGCATCATCATTTTAATAATCTGTGGGGTTTTTTAAATAGAGTAACGTCATATCTATGGACTAATGTCTATTTTAGTCACTGCTTCAGGTTAATTATAAAGTAGGTTATAAGCTACTGAACCATATGAAAACCAGAATATTTCTTGGCCTGTGAAGAAGTAGAAATCTAGCATTTTGAGGAAAAATTAGGATTCCTATGAGAGTTTAGATGCCTTCAGGATTAAAGAACAGTAATAAAAAGTTTCTTGGGAATTGGTTGCCTAAATACCTACTGTCTCTCTGGGTCTGACCTCAGCTGCTTGAGAGTTAGGATATTTGTACAAAATTCAGCTGATGACCTACAGTAGTTACTGATGGTGACCCAGAAGATCTAGGAGATCTACCAGTCGTGTTTTTCACGGAAGAACCCTGCCTAAACCTTAAACAGATTGTTTCTTATGAGGTCAAAACAGCAATGTGGTTCTGGTTAAGAGCAGGACTGAAAGGAATCAATGGAGCAAAGCTTTTCAAGTGGCTGTGCTTCACAAAAGTATCCAAGTGCCTCTTGGAAGAACATATGGATTTCCTTTCCCTTGGAAAGGAAAAGATACTCATTCATCTCT
>VYZP01011367.1:0-10227 GCA_013400635.1 Hypocryptadius cinnamomeus | reverse complement strand
TCATATTCGGAAGTCGGTGGGTTTGCTTGACATTATTCCAAGAAGACAAACTTTTTATTCTGATCAGACTCAGAAACACCCTCTTTCACCTCTGACAGGAGCCTGATTGCTCTAGTGCTTTAGATCTGAGTTACTTGAAGATATCGAATGAAGCTGATCAGATGCTGAAGGGCTGCCAAGATTACAGGCCCCTCGTCCCTATCACTTTTGTTATTAATTATGATAAAGCTGTACAAGCTGCAACCTGGTCCATTCAGTGCAGACACTGAGACAGCTTTCCTCCCTCATAGTTCCCTCTTTTCACTTCTCCAGCTATTCTTAGCTTGGGGAACAGTCCCTTGTGGGATGATTGTCATCTGGTGTATATACATTGCAGCAGCTGACTCAGATAACCAGAAAGCTATAACCAGCTCCCTCACTGTCCTGGGAACTCAGCAGCATCAGGGAGTCTGGCCCAGTACCAGGAACAAGAACACAGACATGGACTGCATTTTATAGAAGAAGAACACATGTTTCTGATGCTTCATTACTTTTCAGACTAAGACCATAAAGACCTTTACAAAACAATGAAATGTAGACAGATACCCAAACTGCAAAAATGAGGTCTGGGTTTATACACAAACAAAGAGATGTCCTAAGGATCTTAATGATGTTTCTATTATTCCTACCTTATATCATCACTGGCAGGTGATGATACAAGAGGTCTCTGCCTCTATTTACATTACAAAACCAGCATACCTTCTTTTGAAAGTCCTGCTAACTCCCCTACACTTTCCCCTATTGGTCATCTTTCATGATTCTATGATCTTCTGTTAGTGTGTCTGTTCATAGCAAAGCAAGCAGGGCAAAATTATTAAGTCATTAATAACCCCAGTTGAACAAGGTTACCACATCCACAAAACCCTCTTCTGAAAGTCTGTATTACTAAATTCATTCTGCTCTGATTTCTGGAAATTAGTCTTCCACAAAAAAAAACTGAAGGAAAGGAGGAGAAGGGTTACAAACAACTATGTGGCAGGATCTCCCAAAAATGTTGGAGCCTTGAAACTGAGAGACTCTCTTCTTCTTGTGTCAGTGAACAATTCTTTCAGCTTGAAATGGGAGTGTAACTTCACCCCAAGGCTTTAGTTTCACAGGCAGTTGAGCCCACAATGTCCTACTGCAGGCAAAAGGAGGAAATCTGGTATACCCCATCCTGACTTCCTATCCTCTTTCCCCTGTTATTCCTCCCTGTCTCATCTTCCAGTGTCTGCTCTTTTTGGTTCCTTTGCTGATTCACATCAGCTCATTAAAGGAGAAAAAACCCTGGTTTTTTCCATGAGTTACCTTTCCACTGTTTTGGTGGACTAAGTTAGCTGATGCCAGAGCACCCCCTCTGTATTTTGACCTGCAGAGACAGCGGAGTTAGAGCAACACACTTCTATCCCCCTGCAAAAGTGGGAGAAGAGGCTGGGGCAGTGTGCTCCCTACTCCTTGTCCTTCCACTGCCTAACAAAGGTTTGGTTGCTCCTTCTGTTGCACCTGAAGGATGGGGGTAGGCTCAGCCCTTGTTTTATATAAAAGCCTTGGCTACATTTGAACTTGAGGTCTTCCTTCTATCAGCCATTCCGAATGACAGCACTGCTGTTTAAGCAGAGCACTAGAAGCAATTAGAGGAAATAGTCAGGGCAGATCCATCACTGCCCCCTGTGCAGGGAACCTTTTCCTGTAGACCTGATAGACCTGTTCTCCTTAGTGGCCAATGAGCTGTAATTTCAGGCTTCTCTTGACAGCAAATGTTTCTGCCAGCTTTGCAAGTCTCTGCATTGTTCCATGACCTGTCATAGGAGCCATCCTGTCACTGTTTCTGCTCTGGGGTTCCTACAACTTTCTGTTTGCAAAGTAAAAATCCCTGGTACTAAACCTGACTTGGCCCTGGTACAGCCTTTTGCTCTCAGTTTTTGCTCATTACTGTCCAGCATTCAGCTAACTTCTGTTCCTTTTGAACTGACCTCACAAAGAAACCCTACATTTCAACAAAGAGTTACAAGGCAGTCAACACACCAGGACTATTTGCCTTAAGGGCCAAGTCTAGATCCCAGGGATCAATGAAGTTGTCTCCTCACATTCAGAGATGCCCCCAATAACCTCCAGCCAATCTCCCAAAGCCTCAGTGCACAGATCTGTGCAGAACAAATGCAGGCTGTGGACAATAAGCAGCAGTGGGCAGCTGTTCACACTCTGGAGGAGTAGGAGGCATGAAGCTGTCACAAGGGAGCATTGCCAGTCAGAAGCTCGTATCAGGTTTTCCCACTTATCACTGCTTGCCTTCATCTATGCTCATGTCAGGTTCAAAATACTCCTTTTCCTCAGGAAGTGAACAGTGTAGACATAATGTTTTCTTCTTTATTGTGGGGCCATTTAAAGGAATTTACTTGCTTGAGAAGCCACTCAGCTTTGAGGAGCTATTTACAGCTACCACTGTTATGAGTGAATGGAATCTGGGGGGAAATAAGAGAAGCTGGAAATGAGGTTCAGGCAGGGAAGTTTCTCTGGGTATAAAAGGAGGTAGAATAGTAACAGTGAGAAACTGAGAGAAGAATGAACAGCATACCTAGTGGGAACAGTGCCAGCCCAGAGCTAGGATGAGTGATAAGGGGCATGGGAAAGGAGGGAGAAGAAGAAAGAGATTATGATTCATGAAAGCAAGCCAATTCACCTTCCTAATTCTGCGNATTCATGAAAGCAAGCCAATTCACCTTCCTAATTCTGCGGCATGTTCCACTTTAAAACCTTTAGTGTGGTATCAAAGCAAAGACTGTATCACTCAGCCTGAGCAGCCACCACAGTTGCCAGCTAGCAGGAAAGGGAAGAAGTAGCAGCACGCCAGTTAGGATTGCAGGATGCTGATAGCAGGCCTTGCAGGATGGAGAGGTATGCTAGCAATGTCTCCCTTATTTCAGTGGCTGTGAGGGGTATTTAGCTCCCAGCTTTACTTGTGAAGATTAATGCTGTTCCCTCTTAACTATTGCTTTGGAGAAAGTCCTGATCAAAAGACACAAACCAGCTCAACAGAGAGTGCTGTTCAGGGAGAGACAGGGAAGTGGCCACCATGTGTCCAGATTATTTCATACTTAGGTATTTTGTTTGAACCAGTGCTGAGAGCTCTGTGTTCGGATTAAGAGAATTTTGAGAGTGCTGCTGGAACAGCTGGGAGGAAGCTCCAGCCAGGATGAGTACACAGGGGCTATGTACTATATACTATGGGTACATAGGGGCTGTGTCCTGGTGCCCACATTAGGGCACCACACCTGAATGTTAAGACAAATCCCTGTTTCTTCCATCCACCCTGTTCTGCCCTTGATACAAAAATGAACAAGCAAGGATGGAGTCAAGATCCCCTGCTGTGGGTAGTAAAGGGACTGGGACTGGGAGAGTGAAGGCACAAGCCTTCAGTTCAAACAAAGCTTCAGTGTCAGCAATTCTGCTGAGGTCTCTTGCACAGGTCAGCTCCTCGGACTTCCTTCAGAGTATTGTTAAAAAGAGTTTGAATAAACAGATCTGTATTGAGCCAGACCAGCATGTTAGAATGCAGCAACAGACAGTTGGAAATAGGAAATTTCCAGAATAGGAAAGCCCTGGAAAGAACTTACCTAAATTCACAGCAAGCCCCTGAGTGGGATTCCTCTAACCCTCTATGGATACTGGAGATAGAGGACCTGCCATAGGAAGCATCTCTTTCCACTGGCTGTAGAGTAAGTTGAAGTTGATTAGGAGAAACAGCTTATTTTTCATTTGTCTGCAGGTGGTTTCCCTGCTCTTTTCATTATGCAGGAATAAATTCTCTGTGGGGCACAATGAGAAAGATGAAATTTTAAAAGTAAGAATCTAAGATGAGGCAGTAAGACACTTCCTTTGGCTTAGGATGAGACTTTAGTTACTGCAAAGAAACCCAAGATTTTTGAAATGTTTAAAATCCTGTATTTCTGTTGACTTTGATGTGTTAAAAACCCCCACAAACTATTTGTTAATCTTCTGTCTATGAGTGTAATCAAACATAATCCTTTGAAAAAGGAAAGTTTTGGAAATAATAACAGCAAAAGCACAAGCTGTCCTAATTTTCCTGTGTCTACTGCTTTTTTCTGCTTAAAGCATTCCCTTAAAATTTCAAAGCCTTTGAAATATTTTTTGCTTTGCTCCTATTTATAAAGAGTATGCAGAGAAGAGGCAGGGTTGTGGGTTTTCATGATCAGTCGTACATAGCTGAAGATGGAGCTCTGCATTTGAAGACAAACCATAACCTGACATTTGTTCACATAAATGATATGATTAATAATGATGAAAAATGATCCAATTTGTGAAAATTACAATCAGGTCATGCACATTATGGGTAAAAGAACCAAATTAATTATGTATAGTATGTAACTGTCAAATACCAAAACATCTGTAATGAAAAGTCAACAATATATGAGGTTCCAGCTGATTTCTATAAATTTTTCTGGGTGTTCATGTTCCTGGGATTCCCAAACTTCTGTACTCCAGCTTATCAAGCTGTATTTGTAAAATTTTGGGACAGGATTTCAAAGAATGTTTTAATGAAGATTTTTGTTCTGTAGAATCAAAACCTTAGTCTGGCTACCCATGGCTGCACCCTCCTATGAAGTTGGGCTGCAGGGCTCACCAAAACTGCTACCAAAACTGCAGGCAATTACTGAGTTCCCAGTTTTGGAAATCAAACTTGTTGTGACAAATAGGCTAACTACGAATCACTTGTACACTTGAAAAGGTCTAAAGAGTAAATAATCTTTAAGAATTTTGGTCAGCATTGCATCATCAATCCCTTGAATTATAATAGTGGAGTCACAGATACTACTGGTCTACTGTAAAATTGATTTTGTGTGAAAATTCTGTGAATTTTTACTGTACTTATTTGCTTTATAATTAAACTATTTAAGACTTTTTAGTTTTACTTTCTTTCCTAGAGGTTTTAAAATCATCACTCTATCTGAATTGTGCTAATAATTAAAACGCGAGCAGTAATGAATGAAAAATTGCTAAAAATGGCAGCATAAAATCCCATCTGCTTTTTTATTGTTTTACATACTCAAAGAAATCTAAAAATGGAAGCAAGTGTGTCACCTGTGAAAGCTTCAAAAAAAGCCTTTGTGTATCAAAGTTAGGGCCTCAACTTTCAGTTGAATTAGCTGATATCTTACCTTTAGGTGGGACTACTGTGGCTGAATTAAAATTGTATTCCAATTATAACTTTGGAAGTTGCTAATAGAAAAATAATAATTATTTTTAAGTACCTGATCCTAACTTAGAAGTAGGAATTTTTACTCCAACTCTGTTTTCAAAAACAATAACTTTATGACTCAATGTGTACATTTACTTTAAAATGGAAAGCACATATTTTATACAAAACACAGTTTAGGAAGAATAAAACCCTATTTTGGAATAGACTGAGTGTTCATAACAGACTCACTGGGGAGTTTGATCTTATAGTCAATGTACATGTATTTCCATCTGCTTAGTTTTTCTTATATGACTACCTTAAAAGAATTCTTGCCATATGTCATTTGAATCCTTTGGGGCCTTTGAAAACAAGAAGAAATGAGAAGACTACTTAAGAAAGGTTTGTAAATATATATGTCTGACCATATGTATTAAAGTATACAGATCATTTTTTATCTTATGCGATACTTAAATTTATTAAAAAGAAATGAAATGTACTGAATTTTATTAAAACTAAAGTATGCAGCTTATATAGTTTATTTTATTTAGCTTTTGCTGTCATGTATCTATTAGGGAACAAGCTCAAATATTTATTTTAAAAGAATGAGAGAAAAAATCAGAAGTATGCTCATCAGAAACATGTCCTTTTTCACTTACAGAGATATAGTCATGCAAATATCTGACACAATTCAAGTAGGGTATTTTTGTTTTTATAATCAATGTGAATAATTGTAGTAATCAAGAAATTGATTTTACTTAAAGTAGACAAAGTTATACAAAGTACTATGCATGAATTATCACACAGCTTTCCTTGTGCACAACAATCCCACCCTGAATTACTTGCTCACTTCTGTCCTAACCTGTAGTCTTAATATTGTCAAACTGCACTAAACAAAAAAGATCACGATTGGCATTTGTGTATCTACCTGGTAGGAAAGTTCAGTCCAGTTCAGTTAAACCAAATTACATGTATGATGTGTCACAGTGAGAGAGAGCAGATTCTGTGATCCTTGTTTCTTTCTGTGCACTTCAAAGGGGCAGGGCCAAGGTCCAGTGGGCAGATACAAAAGACAGGAGAAATCATCATTCAAGAGGACCAAAATACTGAGCTTCCAGGCTTTTAAAGCAAATTTAATATCAGTATGGCCTTTGTAATTGCTAATTTCTTCAACCAGAATCTTCAGGACCTTGCATAGGAAGAAAGGAGGGATGGGATGCCCTAGACTGGTCTGAGTAGTGCTTTTTCATCAGTATTATTTATGCAAGTGGCAAGGCCCAGATCTAGAAGGATAAAGAACCTGCTTAACCATTTTGCAGTTCAACAACAGCATAGAGTGAAACGTGCTGCAGAAACAGCTCTGAAGGGAAGGTAGCAAACTGGTCCAAAGTGATTAATTCCCATTTCTCAGAGAATTGCCCAGCCTTTAATCAAAAGCCCCAACACATGTGGCAGCCTGTCATTGCTGAAGCTGTTAGATAATGTGTTACTGATTAACAGCATATATTGTGTTTTTTCAGAGCATAGTCACTGAACATATTCAGTCTTAAATTAGTCTTACTGTTGCCACAAAAAGATTTGGTGACATGGGGTACACACTAAAGTACCTTTGGTTTTTATCACATGCTTGAATCTGCATGTGGAGTGGATTCAGTCTCTTTCCTCTGGCTTTGAAGAAGGAGGCATCCTTTTTGGAAGCTGGATGCAATAATCATGGCCACACATCCCTCTTCTGTTCAGCAAGTCTTACTGGTGAGAAATGTGCCAAAGCCTGCCTTTAAGACTGCATTATCTAACTCAGTTTTGGTAACATATGCAAAGTCAGGAACTTATCCTTTTCTGGATCACAAACAATTAGTATATTACTTCCTTCTGGCAGAGCATTAATCAGGATAAGTCAAGAGGAAGGCTGAGACTCTTGTCTCCTTACATCTCATTGCCTGAAGAATTTATAGTAGTTAAAGGCAATGGAATGAAAATAAAACACTTCCTTACATCCTCTTCTTAGTGTTGTCCTATTTGTAGAGCTATCTGTCTACCAGTCAGCTACCTCAGTGACAGCAGCTATCACAGCTCTGTTACAGGGCTTCCTATCCCATTCTCCTGGCCATCTACAGTGCCAACTGCTTAAAAATAACACCCCCAGGGGCATTGCAGCTGAAATGAGGTATGCCCAGTGGAGGATTCTCTGCAGATATCTTTGCAAGAGTCCTTCTTCATCTGTACCTCTCCCATACACATAGCCTCACACAGCAGCCATGCACTGGGAAAAACAAGCTGCTATTTCTTGGTCCGCAGAATCTCTCCCTGTGCTCAGCTGACTTTGTATCAAACTTTGGAACACGCTTCCAGTGAACAGAACATTGCATTTCACCACTCTCCTGTAAGTGATGCATTGCAAAATGAGATGTCTATGATCCACTCTGTCCCTATGTGCCCTACCATTGGGATTCCAGAGAGGACGATGCCAGCAGTTGCTCACAGTCTGTCAAGAATCGGCTGCATCCTTTCTCTAGCAATCCTGGCAGCAGCACTGAGAAGACTTCAAGACACATCACCCTGTGGGTCCCTCACACTCAACATTTTTCATTCTTCAGCATCCAGGCCTGAAGTTGGGTTGTGAAGAACTTGGGATGTTTGCAAAAGGTTGGGATATTGATGTATCTATACTCAGCTTGGGAGATAATCCTGAAAGGCAGAGCACAGGGCTCAAATTCAGCCCAAATCATCTCTTTACAAGGCTGATCAGAGACAACAGTAAGTAAATAGGCTGACTCTCCCATTGTCACTCTGGTTTTCAGACGGATATTATAGTACTGTTGGCCTGGATTAAAAACTGGGCATTTTCAGTGATATCATTGGCTCAGTTATGCTCTTCAGGATTAAGAAACCATAGTTTTGAAATAGTGACGGCTGTAAATTAGTTCTACACATATCATTTTCTATATGTATCATATTTTTTGAATTGTTACCAATTGGAGAAGGATGGCATGAAGGAATAATCTATGCATAGTTAGTTAAAGCCTTTCCAAAAGCAAGAGTTTGGTATTTGCAGGAAGCACTGATGGATATGTTTCAGGAGGCTGAAGCATTATCTGCTTATTGTTTGCTATCTTCCTACTCATACTATATGTGTGCAGTCCCATTCTCCCAGTTTTCTAGCTGTCACTTCCAGCAACTAAGCAATTTTATTTTCTTGATGTACAACTCAGTTTCTGTCTTGTTTGTTTGCTTTTCAGCTGTTTCTGTTTTGTAAGGAGATTCACAACAGAATAAGATGAAATATGGTGTGCATCTTGCTCATCCATTGGTTTGGAATCAGGATTTGGTGTTTGTGCCCTTTTGTTTTGCTCTTACCATGGAACAGGGCTCATTTCTCAGAATCAGATGAGTATTTTAAGTTACTTCTCTTCAGTCAACTTGCAAAATTGGCTCTTTTTCTTGTTATTTCTTCTGTTAGTAAGTTATAAGTTGAGTTTTGTATGGCCTTCATTTCAATTCAAAAGTCTTACTTTAGGATCTTGGCAAAGTTTATTTCATTAAATGTAGTGAATGTGTGAAATTGATGTGTTGTGGCTACTTCCAGGACTACCTTTGTTTTACATAGTTGCTCAAAATTGCAGAATTCAGCCCGATACTGACAATGCCTCCCATCCACAGTGGTCGGCACAAGCTTGCATCTGTGAGTACAGGTTCAAGTGACAGATATTTTTTCTTACCTGATTTTTCTTCCTTTTTCATCACTTCTCCTAAAAAAAGAAAAATTCAAGCAAAGGAAGAGCAATAGCAAAGATTTGTGCATAGCAAGAGAGTAGTTGTATTTGAAGACCTTTTACAGACTAGGTTGTGTGGCAACAGAGGGGAGAAGAGCAGTTCTGTCAACTAAGAGAGGCTTTGCATTCCTTCAGATGGGAAGATGAAAACTCTTGATGTTTCTCTCTATTGTGTCACTGTCAGAGGAAAGGGGCTTAGTGGAAATGTTTGACACTAAACCTGGAAATAAGTCTGAGAATCTGACTTCTGGCCTCCACATTTGTTGATTCCATTTGCTTCAATTTAATACAGAAGTAACATAACATGAACTGGCCAGCTTCATGAAAGCACTCCATTTATAGATCTAAAATCCTTAACGTAAACCAGTTATCCACTCATATACTTTGTGAGTGTTGTTAACCCCCAAATTTACATGCAGGACCTGTGTCAGCAGGGGTTTACCCTTCACACACAAGGATCCTTCCTGCTGTCTGACATGTTATCATAAATATGGAGAAGCTGCAATGAAGCTAGTCTGAGTTAAAGCTAACTAAGTCTGGTGTAAATGAACGCAGAAATCAGTATTGGGTTGACACATGATTTTAAAACCCCTTCAATTCCTATCACAGTAATTTCCCATCCCCTGTTCCTTTTTCTCCAGCCTTCTGGCTCAGTGAGACTTTCTCACCTTACTTCCCCAGTGAAATCAACATGAATACATTATTTTTTGGTTGTTATTTATTTCAGTTACTGTATGCCAAACCTGCCTGTGGTAAACAGACTACAAGACTTTTCAGGCTTGTTCAGATCTGGGTTACCTTTACCTGTAAGATTATGACACTGCTCCTTTAAGTGAGCAGATTTCTACTTGTTTCTCTCTGAAGGCTGCAACCAAAGAATTTAGTCATGCACACTTGAGTTTGTGGCAAAAAATAATGTTATAAATACTTGATCACATATTTGACATTGGACTAAAAGACAACATCTCCCAGCTTCTATCTCCTTCGCTTAATTGGTTGGACTATGGTGCCACCAAGACCTTGGTGCTTCAATCCCTGTATGGGTCATTCACTTAAGAGTTGGACTTAATGACCCCTGTGGATTCCTTACAACTCAGAATATTCTGTGATCCTGTCAATTTGTCAGCCACTTGTGTCACAAGGTTGGGGAGAAAATGATGGCATGTCCAAAAAGAGAGTAACCTAATGGCATGAAGGCTCAAAAGCTAAGGAAGCGGCAGAACAAAGTAGCGGAAGGAAGGA
>VYZP01011351.1:0-11163 GCA_013400635.1 Hypocryptadius cinnamomeus | reverse complement strand
AAAAAAACCATAGGCAATAGAAAAAGGCTAAAGGAGCTGTTAAACAAGACAAGCTTAACTCTAACTGAAAAAGGGTTCAGGAAGCAGTTAAACTAAAAATTCATCATTACTGACACAGAATCTGATGATGATTTGGGACATATATAACCTCTTCACTATCTTACTGTTCAAACACTTACCTTCCCCTACATTGATCCCAACTGAAATGAAATAGTCCATCAATAACCACAATGCAAGTCTGAGGTTCATTTTTCTCTTGTAGCCTGAAGCATTGGTTATTTTAAGACATATTTGCAAACCATTTACAAAGAGTAGGTTCAAGCTGGAGTCCTGCTTTAGCAGCATTATGGCAATCAGCACCTTGATATGATTTTGAAGTATTTATAAAATAATCTTGCTTTCACTTCAGATCAATAACCCTGCCTTGACACAGAGTATTAGCATTTACAGACTGAAAATGCAAGGTAAGCTCCAGTACTTGAGGAGAAACAGAAGGGATCATACCATGATTTAGAACAACTTCAACAAAAACATGAAGTATGCTTTCCTTATGGGGAGCAAGGATGTTTAATTGCTCACATGATTATGGAAATTATTGCATAGTGTGATCACAAGCAGACCGAGGAGAATTTGAAGTTCAACTCTACAGATTATCTTCCTTTTTCTAAAAAAATAAAGGGCCTAGCATGATTTGTAAACATTTTTTTAGAACTAATTTTTAAGAGTCATTGTAATTACACCTTTTCATTACAACTGTCCATTCTTTCTCCCATACAGCAATAATTTTTCACAGTTCCTTACCCAATAGTCCCTGTTTGGATTTGTACATGCCCTTTCCTCAGACAACAGCTTTGTCTACAGCTGATCTGGAGGGATAGCTGATTGCAGCAGGATACAATTTCCCCCCTCCCCAATTTGCATACATACAGCATAGAATAAGTACAAACTCCAAGGTTTGCATAAATACTCACCAGCTTTTGTATCATTATCCCAATCCCATGCTTCTAATATTAATGTGAAAGACCTCTGGAAAAAAAAAAAACAAGACACCAATTAGACAGTAATAAAAAACTGTTATAACCAGACAAAATTATTTGAAATAAGCAGATATTACTGCTACAAGAAAGCCAGATGAAAGCAGTAGCAAATTTAACTTCTCTGTTGTCATGTGAAAGCCCTTGAAAGCATCTTCTCAAAAGCATGAAATATAACAGCATTAAAAATTGTGGGACGAGCCATGCTGCCAGCAAAACAAAAACATTCCATGCACACACACATTGAGGACTGAATTATTATTACTCTCCTCCCACTGCATCTAATTCTCAGCTTTGCTTAGCCACAGAAATCCTTTTCAGAAGCAGCCCTAAAAGGTTTAAATGAAATGAGGTTCTGAACCTTAGGAAACAACTGGGGTATTTAAGACTTAAACAACTGAACCACCTCCCCTAAAATGGAATGAGAGCCATCCTTTAGAAAGCACATGAAAGATATGTACCAGACCTCTGTTTTACAGGAAAACATATCTAAAGAAGAAACACACAATTCACCCTGCATCTATGAAAAATTTAGACTTCTCTCTCATGAAAGGATAGTATAAAAAACAGATTTACAAAAGACACAGCAGAAACAATTATTACAGTAAGCACACCTGGCACTTTTCCCTGGGGAAAGAAAAAAACCCATTATTTCAGACAGTTCCTAAATGATTTAGAAAAAACATGAAGCCTTTACTACACTAAACCAAGGCTTCAGGCATTTTCCTTGCTTTATGATCAAATATGTAAGGCGGATGTTGATATTCAAATACTAAACTTATTTAGAAAAAAGCTATGCATACAGTTAATTTTTAACTGCTTTGAGATGAACAAGAATAGCTGTCAAACCATTCAGCTTTGATAGTTTCCAAGTGCTACAAGTAACATTGAGATCCTCACATACATTCAAAATCAAGGAAAAACCATCAAGAACAGAAAAGTGTTATTGCACCACTACCCTAAAGTCCTCCTATACACATTTTCGTGCAGAGCCAAGCCCTGATGTGTGCACACTTCACAGCCTAATGATCTATAAATCCACATGGGTATGGGGACATTCAGCCAAGAAATTGCAAGGACCCTCTTTGGAAGAGGATTATGCAAGAATTCAGCCATCTTTCACAGGGTCATTAGGACTATTTTACTGTTACATCAAGATATGTGTGCTTTTATTTTGAGATAGCTCCTTACGTGCCTTACACACCCCTCAACTCCACACCAAGGAGAGCTGATCATAACACTGAAACCTCCCATTTTAGAACAGCAGCAACAATAGGATCAGTGCAGCACTCCAAGCAGAAGGCCTCTCTGTTTGAGGTCTTCCATGATTACAGCAGAACCATTCTACACAGAAAGGCACTTGAATGCTTATTTTCCTACGGCTCAGTTACGTTAACATATAAACCACAACTCAGCCTTGGAAAATAAGTCTTTCTACTCTGTTTTCAGCTTCAGACATATACTAGGGAAGATGATTTTACATCACTGAAACAGAAACAGGTTTAGTGGTGACTTTTTAGATTAGACTAAGGAACGGAAGGGAAAAGAGAGCTCAGCAGTGACCATACTGGACAGAGACATACTTGAGCTTGTACTGCCCTTGGAAATGGACAACTGAGAGAGATAGTTGAGAAAGCAAAGGGCTCTACCTCTGAGGCATGACGGCACAGCTCAACTCCATCCAACCTTTAAAGACAAACATTAGCAGAGCATTTTAGTAGCTTCACCCTCCAACTCCCTGCATTCCCCAGTCTCAGCACTTAGGGAAGCAGATAGGAAGAGGGGTTGCAGGTAGTGTTTTCAGAGTACAGCAGAATCCTACCTGCTACCTGAAAAAAACACACTTTTTCAACTGTTCAGTGTATGGAAGTTCTATATAATACTGCTCTAACATCATCTGGCAACAGCATGTCTCCTTATTTTGTATCAAAATTCTTAACTAATTCAGGAAGAATTCTGCCAATCAATGCAAAGTCCAAAGTTATCCATGTCTTCCACTTTTAACTACTTACCTTCTAACATATCCCTTTGTTTTCCTGTGTTCCATTGATTTGTATTAGAAGTATAGACCAGTATTCAAGTGCTTCCAGATGTCCATTTATTTATGTAAGGGCTGGTCTTTCCTACTGCAAATTGGCTGTTGCATCTGACTGCCCACAAAAGGCAGCAAAAAATTTAAGACAGACTTGGTGTCTTAGGAAACAAACCAGTCATCTATGCTTTCCCATCATACCATTTGAAAGCAGATTTGTATCCATGCTCAGGATGCCGAGGAATTTTCACGGGTAAAGAGTTGCATGCAATGCACTGCTCCAGCATGATCATGCCGGACATTGTGAATGAGGATAAATAAGCATTTTAAGATGCTTAAAACAAGAAATCCCACAGCTGTGGTGGCAAACCTCGTGGTCTAAGTTGGCATAGTCTCTGGAGCAGAAAATATTACTTTACTATCTTATAAAAACTTAATAGCACATTATGAGCAGCTATGACTCCGACGCAGAGCTGCTCCTCCAAAACGTGGAGGAGCCCACACAGCTCGTGCTGCCTCCTCGTGGCTTTGCAAGCCCCAGGTCCCACAGGCCTGGTCCCCAGCATTTGCTTCAACCATCCTCCCACTGGTCACCATCAAGAGCCACAGCCCACCTGTAATAAGTTTAAAGAACCTACACAGCAAAGACAAGACAAAGTCTTTTAAATCCTTTCACTTCCCTGTGTCTACTTTTATGGGTGACCAGGCTGGCCCTTGGCTGTTCACACATGAACAAGCATTTGGAGTGTAATCTTTCAGGAAGGCTTCCAGTCACACTTGCAGGAGATTAGAGATGTTAATCAAACGACATTACACAGTATTGATAGACAAATGTGTATTTACTGGACCTTCAGTTTCAGCTGGGACAGTTCTCAGTTGTGCAACTTCTGCTCTCTGCTGAGTTACACAGTCACCCTTTAAAAACCCTGAACAGACACAGCAAAAATGCAACCGTAAAATTGATTTTTATGGCTATTTTACCTCTAAAGAAGATAGTTAAGGTTACCAACCCAACCTGTTACCCTTCCTCATCTCCAGCTGGCCAATAACTTGGAAGAAGAATTCCTCCCTGTGGTAGTGCAATGGATCATCACATTCTAACTACTATACCTCAAAAGAGAAAACTGGTCCTTAACCCACTCATTCAAAAAACCCAATCTTGCCCACTACCACATGTACCAAGTCTTGCACTAGATCTGCTTACATGTCTTTGAATTTTGCACTTCACTGTAAAACGACAGCTGAAAACTTACAAAAAAGCATCTGTGTTACTAAATATGTTCATAATCTGCGGCACTGAGAGCTTCCCAGTTATGGATCAATTATCAGAAACACGTTTTACTACCAAAATGATTTATTAGTGGAAATTTTAACATCCATACACTCACTCTGAGGGTAACCTTACCTAATAACCAGAGTAAGCACTGAAGTTTAATAACACTAATGGATATAAATTTTAAAGGATATTTTCAGCTTCACACTGGCCACACTCTTTTTATGAAAACTCTACCATCAGCTGACATTAGTCACATCTGCACTCTTCTACAGAAAGCCTTAACACAGACTAACCAACACATCCACTGACACCAGCTGCAAGTAACTCCTCTATAGCACAGACATTGACACCTGACATCTTTGTTAAATTGTGCTTACAGAAAAGCAACAAAACTTGCATTAATTTAGCTCTTGGGTCCAGAACCTAAGGAATACCTATACAGCAAATATTTAACCTCCTCACACCATCCAGCAGTGTCTTGGCTTTTTGATGTATCTTTAATATGAACAGACTCGCTTGAAAGTTATTTAAGAACATGTTCTCCACAGAGACTGTTGATGTGTGCTCAAGTTCATGCATAAATATAACAAAAAACACTACACAAGTATCCTAAAAATGTCCCAAAATCATGAGCCTGACACATAATACACACACATACCACCACACCTGCTGCTTTAACTTGCACACAACTCTTGCTGTAGGCTAATAGAACAGCAGAACATGCATACTCCGGTCTGCTCTGATCTCTACAAAAAGCTTTGTGAAGTATTATCTGTTGTTCATTTCAACCAGTACTAGCAAAATATTCAGATAATATTGTTAAAGTGACCATGGCACAAATTTGAAGGAGAGGGGATAGGGGTATAGAGCATACAGCACTAGAAACAGACTTGATTCTATGACTCTGGTGATTAGGTTTATTTTTTGAAAGAATTAAACACACATCATCATCATTTGTGCTCATCAAATCAAAACTCAGAAGACGTTAAAGGCTACGAGTCAGAAGAGCATCAGTGCACTTTTGCAGAAGAGCACAGCTTATGCAAGAGCCACTTTGTAGGAGTTAACTGAACAGATATGCCAAGTAGTTTGGAAAGATACAAATTAAGTCTGTTGATCCTGGTGATGCTGCCTCAGTTGTGGGTTTTTTTTCCCTCTGGATTGGTGTTGACACAAGCAACTTCAAAGCATTATTCCTCTGTTTACACTAAACAAAACACTCCCCATACTATCCCAGAGACCTCCTTTCTGGGGAGGGGGGAAACAAGACCTGTAATATTGGTTTGGTACTGTCTTTTCATGAACTGTTACTATCACCTTGGTATCTGCAAATCAACATTCAAAAAGTAAGGGTTTTTTTCTGGCAAACCAGTCATGTCAGAATTTTCATCCCAAGAGATGATCAATCTGATGACAGCATTTTCAGTCAGGTATAGAACTTAAGAGTCTCCAACCCACAGTCTAAAAAATCCCAAAGGTGAAGCTTGAGCTGAAATCAATACTTGAATTTTTCTGCATCAATAACGTTCTATTGTAACTTTTATGCTAACAGACAAAAAGTTATTAGTTTCACATGAATAAAAAGACTGATTGGATTGTCTACACAGAAAAATGTTTTAAGAATCAGCTATGAAGCAGAAAAAAGTGTTGCTCCTAAACAAATCCCAAGCCCACCTTATCTTCCTGTTCTACAGTCACACAGTAAATGCAGGGTCTCATCTCCAGTAAATACTGTTTCTTTTCAAACCTCAATCAAGCACAGGAAACATTTGTACTCAATCATTTCAACTGTCCAAACACTGGATGGCATATCACTAGTCTTACTGCAGGTTAATTTATGTAAGTTCTGGAACAAGCCACCACCAACATTTCTTGCAGCCAAGTCTAATAAGTCTTGATCAGCACAGTCAATTCTCATACTTGCTTTCATAAGAAACATTTGAGTCAAGTGAGACAAGCACTGGTCTGGGGGTCTGCCCCCCTCTTTTTTTGTTTCAGCACCTCTCCCCCTCCCCCAGGCAGCCTGCTTGCCATGGAAAAAGCTGACTTCAAGGCAAACATATTCCATTTCCTTCCCCAGGAACTCCAGAGCAAGTTCATACAACTTCCTCATGAATAACCCAGAGGTGGAAAGTAAATAAGGAAAAAATGAAGAAGGATTCTGAGAAGATCTAGGACTCACAGCCAATACAAGTTTAAGGTCTGCAGGTTTATCTTTTAGAAACAGACATTATAAAGTCATAACAGGGACCTCTACTGAAGGAGTAAATCATCCTCATTTGGGGGGAACATGGGGGTTGGGGGCAGGGACAGGATAGAGGGCTTTTTCTGAAACTTGAAAGATATTTCAGCCACTTGCAAGAAGCTTGTTTGCTGAATTCAGAGACCATCCACCACACAAAATCATAAAGGTGACCATCCTCTACATCTTCATTTTTCATTTAAGGAGAGAGCATAGTGAGTCCTAAACAAAAGTCTTCCCCTCTTTGGAAACCAGGGTTGTCCATTTTATTAGGAGTGGAATGCTGGGTTAGAGTCCTGCAAACATCAGCAGCAGATAGCAGAAAGCAGTTGAGCAAGTTCAAGTTCTCTGTTTGAGAACAATTACTGCAGTTATACTCCTCTTGGCCCAGTCACAAAAGCAAGATCATGTTTACAAACTCTGGAGCCCTACTGTTGTGTGAGGGGAACCCTTTGTGAATTAGCCCCACCTGACAATCTTTAGGAAGTCTGCAAAACCAGGGAGGGGTGAGAGGGGCTATTTTTTGCCATGTTTAACAGACAACAGGCTGATATCTCCTCCTACATGAGTCTCAACACTCATTCCACTCCTCCACCAAACTAAGCAAAACCTAAGCAGGACAGGTGTGTATGCATATGGGGGTGGCAGAGGGAAATCTAGACTATTAAGATCATTTCATTGCAAAAAGAGCACAAATAAAAACAACAGGTGAATAAGAGTCAGTCCTGAAGTTAATATATCAAATTTAACACCCAGGTAGAGACTCACTTCAGGTAAAGAAAATTACCCAGCAACTAGGTGGAGGAATCCTATCAACAATCAGCTGCACGCATCTGAAAGATAAAACAACTTGAAGGAGGAACTCAAAAGGGGATTACAACACCTATTTGGTAGTGCCTAGTGTTTTACAAAGCAGGAGCAGTGTGCTTCTCTCCTGGGTGATCAAACCACCAGGATCCTGACATACCTTACCAGAGAACACATTTGTAGTAATATCTTCAGCTGAAAGTCTGAAGAGACTCTGATCCTCCTGCAATGTCAGGATGCAGCAGGAGTTTCTCAGTGTTAAGTGGTCTCTATATATCATGAGACAGCAAACATTTCAGCTGTGGAGTTCTTAAAACCATCTCAAGTCACATACTAGCTTTAGCTAATGCCTGTAGGAAACAGAGACCCATTTTCACAAAAGCTCAAAATGCCATGACAGACTGGAGCTCCTCAAGGCAGGATGTTAATACAGTCACCTCAGACCACATAAAAGCAAAGCGAGAGCCCTCGAGAGATCCATCTACATAGGAGAAGCTAAACCATGGGAATAAAGACTCCACAACTTTCTTGTAACTTAGCACCCTAGACAGAAACTCAAAGCACATCTCTGCCAAGTTAACCTTGTGACAAATAGCAAGTCCAAGATGGCACATTTGGTTCAGCACTGGCCCTGACCTATGATAGCACCTGTCAGACAGCTGCTGCAGCCAGGGCAGCAGCATCACTGAGGAAAAAGGAAACAGGCACCCCAGGAACAGTTTTCATAGCACCAGAAACAAGTAATCAGCTTCTCATTTAAAAAACCTGCAGGAGATGTGACCAGGCAGCAGTCACGTGAGGATGTCATCTGAAGAAGAGCTCATCTGCTGACTTCTCCCAGCTCCTAGAAGAGCCCCTCCCTATTTTAAAGCAGTGCCTTTCACCATTACACACATAGCAGTAATGCTAGTCCAAGGGAACAGCAGTAATGCTTGCCTCTTTTTATAGCTGTCTGCTATTCATCCCCACCCTATCCATCCCCCTTCCCCTGATTCCAGCATGTACACATCTCTGCTGTGCTCAGGGAGATTAAGTTCCAACTATGAAGTCCGAGCTGCCAACTGTGGCCACTTAAATTTCAGCGAACACCACAGGATTGACTTAGAAATCATCTGTTTTCCATATACTATCAGAACAACAACAACAAAAAAACCTACCAGTGAAAATTCAGCTACTCAGGACTCCCATGATAATTTGCCTTTCTTGAGATTTTCCAGCAAGAAACAAGAATATCAATGTTTAATAGCAATCCATGCTATAAGCTGTCAGGTTTTTTGAAACACTTCTATTTTACTGCAAATGCCTTCTGCCTATGCCATTTCTAGGCACCTCCTCTGTGACACAAGTCTCAACAAAAGTATTGGCTTACAAAACTAATTAATACATCAAGGAGAAAATATTATTTTTTTTCCCAACTGAATAAGCAAGTTTAATGCTTATGAAAAAATAATCAATTTCATCTCAGATGAATGACCAGTGACTTTATTTCAGTTACTAGAACAATGGCATTCTAGGTGGTCTTTAAACAACTTCTTAGTCATATTCTTTTCTCTTTCCATGGTATCTTTCAGAATTCTTTGTTGAATTCTGTTGTAGTGGGAGTACAGCGTTGCAAATCTCATTTTAACTTCCAACCTTGTTGAATGTAAACTAATTTTCATAGAGCCTGTCACAACCCTGGGTTAAAGACACCTGTGACCTTGTTCTTCTGTGCAAATGTGTACTGATAAGCAAGGTTTCACTAAATAGATCTTTTGATAACCATAACCAGCTACTCCTTCAATCCACCAAAGCCATGCAGCTTCTCCTAGCTAAGCGAGTTCCCTTCACAAAATCAACACAAGTTCTTTGATCACAGTAAGAGATCTGCCTCCCACTCTTTTCTGTGTCTTGACTACTTAATATTTAGAAGTCTGTTGAAAAGAACACCCTGGATAGGAAAAGAAGTTAGGGAAAAACAAAAATCTTCCAGGAGGGGGACTGGAGAAATCAAAGGTCCATAGAAATGCAAGAAGAAGGAACAAAGAATCAAGTTATTTCCATGAGAGAAATGAAAAAAATTGGCCAAAACTCCTCAACCTGGAAAAGACACAACAGGAGTATGTGACAGAAGCCTAAATGCTTCAGCAGGCCCTGGGGACGGGTCAGGAGTAGATCATCTATTTCTATGGTCTTGGCAAGAACTAAAAGGTAAGGAAGCTAACAGGAGCCATGGCCAGAAGCAGTGAAGTCAGAGAAGATGGCATTTTAGGCAGAACTTGGCAAAACGCTACACAGTGGCCCAAGGGAAAAGTGGTTTTAAGAGTTTTGTGGGTCCAAAGGCAAACTGGCACAAATACTTCAGACAGACCAACCACAACTACTTCTGGAGGTGCCCAGATTGAAAACATAGCTAGGGACAATGACAAGCAGTCTTCTGTATTCTTGCCCTTCACCTCCCACGAACATTTGTTTACATTCCATGAACTGCAGTTCCAGTACAAGTGTGGTTTTGAAGAAAGCATTTCACTTTTTCTGATGGCTGACACTAAAACAAGACAGTGCTCAAATTAATAAAACAATTACACTGTGGAATCTTGCACACCTGCCCGAGACATTACCATCCATCCCAGGATAATCAAAATTGTGACCAAGCAGTGTTTGAAGAAGAAAAGGAAGCCAGGAGAAACAAAACACAATTCTAAATCAAATTCATAATTTTATCTCAGAACTTCTCTTTGAAAACCATGACAGAAGAAAACATAATTGAAAAATCTAATCAAGATTCTCCTTTCTGCAACACTGAAATGTCACATGAAATAGAACAAATGCAGAAATCACCAACCCATGCATGCTATTCAGTCAGGTACCTGTTGCAGTGAATGCAACAAATGCTATTCAGATAAAAAAGACAAGCTGAGCTAAATCTACTAACTGAGAGATCTTATTATTTAAAACAAAGTTTTAGAGGACTGTAGGCTTCTGAAACTTCCCCTGAGGAAAAGGTAATCCAGACAGCCTTTTAATAGTGATTAAGTCAGGTGACACAAAGCAGAACATGCTGTCATTCAAGGCAAGACAACAGAAATGCTCAAATACAGCAAGCACTTATTTCACTAGAAGATTGACAAGTGTCAAGTGAAATACAAAGCTTAATGATTTCATAGCAATTTTTCACCCAAAAATTTATCAGTGCATTTGTGACAATAATCCTGGTTTAACTATAAGAAAAAAACACTACTTGTTTTGGAGAAGACTGGTACACCAAGGTTTACACAGAAAAATAACTAAAATAATTTCACAATTCATCTCCAAACTTTAGCTGTTCTATTTACACTAGCCAAAACCAATCCCTACTGGCTTTCATGTGGCACAGATGAAGGCTAGTGCTATTCCTAATTAACCTCTCTCCACTAAGAAAGTGATTCTGCACTGTCTACGTGTGTCACTGTGCCAAGTGTCACACCAGCCACACATGTTATCCCATACCAGCTGAAGAGTAAGCAAGAAATACTTCCCCCATTAAAAGCTGGGCCTCTCAGCCACCCAGGAACCAGTCTAAGGAACAAAACATCATCTTTATTCTCCAGGGAGAACTAGGGGAAGAATAGAATAGAATAGGAAAGGCAAAAGATTAGTTTAGCATGACGGGCACAGAAGCTGCGAAGGCAAGAGCATCTGTGACAGTCTGGAAATAACAGCTAAAAATTGTTAGGACTTAAGAGATGAAAGGGAACAAAAAGTAAAAAACACTCACGGACTTGCTACAGGACTTCCCCTACTTGACTGAACC
>VYZP01011349.1:0-26708 GCA_013400635.1 Hypocryptadius cinnamomeus | reverse complement strand
ATAATAAGGATTAATGTGATTCAGTTAGGTTATATCACTTTAACTAGGTGCCAGTAAGTACAAACTCTTCACCATTAGTAGCTTAGAAATAGAACCCAATGACTCCATCCCTTCAATTTCTCACTGATATCTACTGTAAATAGATTTGTAACACAAATAAAAGAGGGTAAAGAAAGCCTCCTTCCTTAGTAAACTTGATTTTTTCAAGTTTGCTAAGTTCACAGTTCTGTGGTCTGAAGCTGAGACATCAAATTGATGTTCCAGAAATACTCTACAGACAAAACCAACTTAAATTTTACTAGCTTCCCTTAAAAAAGAAAAAAAGACATCTTCTAATTTAATTTTTCTCATGATGTGTTTCCTCCTTCGTGCAAACCCTTCATTCAGTACCCTAAGATTCAGAAGCCTGCTGTTACTCCAGCAATTACTGACCTCAGTGCTGCTCATTGCCAGACAAGAAAGCTGCTGAGAAAAAATTTCCTAAAATGGGTGGCATGGGGATTAAAATAAATTATCATGATGGAATTTGTACTCTGCTGTAGATTATCAGTATTCCTAAATGAACATTAGCATAAAGAGTGGATGTGAAGCCTTTCCACAAAATAATTTAGGTCTGAAATAAATATTCAACATACTGGGCTTTAAAATGGTTCCATCTCAGGGGAACAAGCTGGCTCTTACTTTAGCATCAATACACTAGTTGACAGCCATAAAGTGAAAATGATACTTCATTTTAAAAGTTGTTTTTTCCTTAGAGAAAAACTGAGCTCCTGAAGAAAGAGTTGAGAAGAGAGAAGTTACTATGAATCCTACACAGGAGTAACAAGTTACTAGTGCTCTACTTCCATTCTTGCTGTGCTATTTTCCAATTTTCATAATTCCTTTCATCCTTAGACACAACTTTTTCAAAGCTTTCATTTGAATGAGGCCCCATGAATTTGTAGATAAAGCAGCCTCACTCATCTTTCCAGTTTTATTAAAAAAAAAAAAAAGGTAGAAACCCTGGTAGTTTAATGCTGCACCCCAAAATCTTCCAGTGTTTCTTGCAAACAAAACTCCATGCCAAGCAACATTTGTATGCATTCCACAGGAAAGAATGAGAATGTGTTCATGGCAATGTTCATCATTATCTGAAAATTAATTAGGAAGTCGAATGACAATCAATGTTTTTTGTCTATTACATGCTTTCCTCTTGGATGGTGTCTGTAAGTGAAACAAGGAAGTCAGCTGTGAAGTGGAAATGGTAAGCATATCCTTCATACAAAGGAATCCATGATACTTTTGGTCCTCAAAGATCTCCTTTTGTAGAAATCAACCTTGAAAATCTTTTATAGAAAATAAATTGTTGATCAATAATATACTTTTTAAGAAATAATTTGAAACAAACATTACAGAGGATTAGATGATGTGCAGCCAGGTCCTCACACAAGTCAGTCTGCTTTAAAGTCCAACAATATTTTTAGATGTGTCTTACATGAAATTGCAAAGTCCATTTTTTCCTGACAATTGTTGGTATACCTATACCTATGACTTCCTGTATGAAGAGAATTTCAAAAGCAAACTAAAATTTTCACATTTAATGAAGACCCTCATGAATCATTTCAAAGTAGCTCAAACCACTTCTTTTAAAAATAAATTGTCATTGTTTTGAAAATAGCACTTTGAACTCAAAGGGACTATCAGGGGCCTTAGTGCTTGGTGAGAAACTCTTCTTTTAAAAGGAAGGAAAAATAAATGAAGAAGTTACAGATGCTCCTCACATTTACAGTTTGGGATTTGGGGAAAAATGTAGCTAAACATCAGTTATTTTTAGCAGCTACCACAAGACATGGGAAAGAGGAATGAAAACTACACATCTTTGATTTTGATTTGTAGGGGAAACTCATATTAATTAAAATTAAAAACACAAACAGAAAAGCTGCTATAACATTCCATGGTTGAGGTATAGCAGATAATCATAAATTATCTGAAGATGCTCCTCAAGACAAATTGGTATCATTGGTCAAACAACTTTGTGTGGCAAGTTTGTGTTACACTTGTCTGAGCTGCAAGTCAGTGGTGAAATGGAAAGCCTTTTATGACCTCAATTATTATCACTCATCATCTTCTTACTCATGTTCATGAAAACAGAACTGCTTAATACACTTAATAATGTAAGACAGATAAATAAAACTTGCAGTTACTCTGCTTTGAATATGTTCTGAAATGGTATTGCCTCCTTAGGATAAGCAATATCTCCACCAACCACATTTTCATTCTGTTTCCTTTCAATCTTATGGCTGAAGGATTTAGGGCTCCTGGCTCTGTAAATAGGGCAATCGTCAGTCTGTCATGGTGGCAGTGGCAGAGAATTCTTTAATTCCAAAGAAATGAAAGTCAAGACTTAGATTATGACCTATGATTCATTCATTTGGAAAAAGACCATTATAATGAGTAGAGGAACATGCAGATAAAAATATGGACTTTGTAAGAGATCACACACTGGGTTATATACAACTGGACTTGCTGATATGAAATACTCTTTTCTTAAAATTAAATTTAAGGCATTTGCAAACCTAGAGTTATATTTCTCTACGTAATCTTTTCATAAATGTGCTTCAAGAAAAAAAATTAAATGTATGCTGTAAGTCCGCAGATCCTCATCTATGAATCCAAACTACATTATTTCTATGGAAGACACAATGTTTCTATACCTTCTTAAACTGTAAAGTTTAAAAATAATTGTTTTCATTACTATTTTTTTTTTTAAATCAGATTTCAATTTATGATTTCTTTGGTTTAGAAATAGGCATGTCTGATGGAAAATGAAACATAAGTTAAATGTCTTTTTATATGACTTTCCCTATTTTTTATTCTTAAAAATAACTAGTGTTCTAATGTAAATTTTGTTATTGATCATTGCTGTCTTGTCTCCTATTTTAGATACTTAATAACTATATATCCAATTCATAAGGCTGATATCAATCCTAGGTGACTGTAGAAAGGGATTAAAAGTACTATGCAAATATAGAAAGTGAATGTTTAAATGAGAAAATATAAAATATAAATTTAAAATTTACATGGAATTTTTCTTAAAGTAGCAATATTTCACTAACATTAAACAAGACTCTTCATTTGGCAGGGGAGATGAAGATGTTTATTTCTGGAAACATCAATTCTGCTGCTATGTATGCAAATCACCACAAACAGAATTTCTTAACTTTAGCTGATTATTGGCATAAATAACTCTCTTTAAGCTAAAAAAACCCCAAACATAATGAACAAAATTCACCATTTTGTTGATGGCAGAAATGCCATGTTTCTTGTTTCATTGTTTCTTGTCCTCACCCAACGTGATAACACAGGTCCTTTGAAAAAAAAAGATTTCTTGGTTAAGTTTTCATATGTTACGTATCGGGGTCTTCTAGATGAAATAGAAACATGATAAAAAATTCACACAACTTTAATGAGAAAATAGGTATGCCATGTTAGGTAATAATCTGATTGTCATTGTCTCTAAATAGAAAACAATTCTTCTAACACAGCCTAATAGGATAAATCCCTGTTTAATAATAATAGTAATAGTAAAAATATTCCCATATTTTAAAGTGCTTTCTTTTTTTAAAAGAAAAGTACTGTGTATCTCAATCCTCATGTTATAATACAATATCTCCTGGTTGACAAACTGGTTATGAGAATTTAATTTTAACTTTTACCCTTTCAAAGCTTTCTTATACTTCTGATTGAAGTAAAATTGATAGCACATTGGTCATGTTGATTTTAAGGTTCTAAGAGCCCCTGAAAATTAGAGATTTAAGCACGTGTGAAATAAATCCATGTGGATATGTGTGATACCATTAAAATGTTATGTTCATTATCTAAATGTCATGCTGGACATGGAGACTGTTCAGATAATTGAGTAAAAGATAACTAAGGGATTTTTAATACAATTAATAAGTAGGACATTCTGACCCTGTTATGGATAAATGAGAATTGTTTAAAGATAACTGCATATGTACTTTTAGCTAAGAGTATTGCAAAAATTCAAAAAGTACACTCTTGTCCTTTGTCATTGCTGTTTCACCATTATATTAATCTCTTTTAGAGAGATTAATATAATTAATCAATAATATTACATTATTTACCTTATTATTACATATTATTGCATTATATTTTTTATCTTTTTTAGAAAAATATGTTTTCTAACATTTATTATTAATCTAAGCAAGAAACTTCCGAAGTAATTCATTGTGAATTTTGTTATTAGGCATTTAGTGCTCCTCTAGTAAAATCCTGAGGCATATTAAGTTTAAAATTCACCAGCCATCTACTGTAGTCACTTTCCTGAGTGTCATAGAAATGAACTTCTGAATTGCAGTCAGAATATTAATGCTTAAAGGAAAAAAATTGTTCTATGTCTTTGCTACTGCTATAGCAGGCAAGTTCATAGTTAAGATTACTTAAATTATTTACAGATTATTTGGTTATGTTTTTTATAGAATGACTATCACCTTAGCAAATAGAGTTAATAAATATATCCCTAATTGAATATTTCCAAATAGGTATAGTGATTGGTACTTATTGACTCCAGAGAGACATCCAGCTCCCATTCAGCAACGCGTCTCTAGGTAGCGGATTTGAAAGGGATTCAGAAAACTGAAGATCCAAATAGGCAGAAATCAGCAGGTTCTGTCCATGCATCCTTTATTCCTACTGCCACCGTTGCTGTCAGGAGTGGACCATGCCCACTCACCCACCCTGCAGCTGCTCCTGCAGGAGTTCTGAGCTGCCTGCAGGGCTCCTGACGCCTCACACGGTTTCAAAAGATTGGCCTGGTCATGGATCTGTTGAAAAGAACACACTTAAAGGTAGAATCAAAACTTGCAGTATATTTGGAGTTCTATGAGATTATTTTGAGTGGAAAAGCCATGTGGTAATTGTAGGTACTTTAATGTGACCAGAAATTGTTTTAAGGTGGCAGGTAAAGATGTTACCACGATAAACTAGGGGTGTTTTTTTAATTATTTTTCTGTGTTCAGGCTATTATCAAAGTAAATACATTAAACAGAAACCCATTAAAATTAAAAATGTAAAGCATCAGAACCAAAATTTCATACATAAGGGTTCTGTCTGTTGGCTGACACTATATTGACCTCTCCTTTTAAAGCAATTAAATAGCCTTTTCTGCACCTAAAGTAATTTAAAGTCAGCTAACTGAAAAGTGTATGAAGAACAACTCTGGCAGCCTTCATATGCAGCTGCTTGGCTCAAACACAGATTCAGTACTGAATAAGAAAAATTACTTTTATAACTGGAAATTTGAGGAACACTAAAATTTAAATCTTGAAATTAAGCCATATTTGGTTCAGTGTAATTAAATTAAAATGAACATGGTTAGGAATTTGGGTTTGAAAATAGTAGGTTAAAAATATTTAGATTAAAACTACATTTAAATATTATCATAGCAGGGGCTTATGATCATGGAATTTGTTAAATTTAAAATATTAATTCATCTGAATGAAAAATACCATTTGGGTATGGACCATTCATACTTAAACACACACATTGATTCTTTCAATGGCAGCCAACATCCTCAGTTCTTTGGCTTTTTATGTGTTTTGATGATATGCTTTTATAAAATTTTGTTCTACTAGTTTTGTGTCTCTTTTTCTCTAATATTTATTATTTTAACCACAAATATATAAAGCAAATATTGTTTATGCTTCTTTATACACTAGTGGGCATTCTCAGATGCTGCTCTAAAAAATATTACATACAAACAAAAGTAGAATAGCAAAGAATTAAAGTATTCACCAAGGTTCAAAACAAAATCATTCAGTAGTATGGAAATTCATTGTGAGGATCAAGTTCATAAATTAAGGATATCAATAAGCAGCTTATGGGTACAGAGACACTGCAGCTCAAAACACGGAGAAAACAGAATATCAATTGATTAGGTATGTCACTGTTTTGGTTTTTTTTAATCTATATAAAAATAATATATTTTTATACTATTCTGCACATTTTTTACACTTCGAAGCCCCTCGATTTTGTTAATAAATATATTAATTAAATAGGCTCAGTTTCTAGATTATTGAACACACATTTTTTTACTCTTTTTAATGTGCCTTTATTAAGCATGGAAAAATTAAAGCACAGTGTCTTAATGATACATAATAATTTCAAGAATATTAATTTCTTTTTAAAGAAGTTAATTGCTAGTGAAATTTAAAGTTCATACCCAAAATATAAAATCCTTAATGTTGCAAACTA
This sequence comes from Hypocryptadius cinnamomeus, assembly GCA_013400635.1. Taxonomy (NCBI): domain Eukaryota; kingdom Metazoa; phylum Chordata; class Aves; order Passeriformes; family Zosteropidae; genus Hypocryptadius; species Hypocryptadius cinnamomeus. The sequence goes on along the minus strand of VYZP01011349.1, from coordinate 20,456 downwards.
GTTAGATTCTATTCAACTAACCTACTGCTCTAGGGAGGCTATTTCTAAATTTTATGCTGATGTCATGATACATTAGATCTGGAGGAAAGCAAGCAATAAATATTTTCCTACTAAAAGCCACAGGGCTTGGGAGTTTGTTTGTTTCTTTCTTTCTTTGACTTTGGGTCCTTTTTTAGGTCTTTTTTGGTTTTGTTTTTTCTTTTCTAATGGGAACAGATGGATTTTTCTTTTAATTGAGAATACTTTGGGAGATATATATTCTTGTTTAGGCAGATCTGAATCAGGTTTTGTATTAGACACCCAAAATCATATTTTTACTTCAGATTCTCAGTGGGCAAAGGGGCTTCAGGCAAGAATTCAGAATCTTAGGAGTTAATAGTGAAGAGCTTTATTCTAAGCACCAGGAGAACCAGGTTATTTCATAGGTGTCATACTCTGTTAAAATTAAAGCCATAAGCTAAAGTGGTACCCTTTAAAAAACCTCCAATATCTTTGGGGTTTGTTTTTTTTTAATTTTGAGGTGGGGTTATGCATGTATGAATATATTCTTATCATGTAAAAATGGTATTTTTGCCAATGCAGTTTTTCTAATCTCAGATTGCTGGATAAGATGTCCTTTGGTGAGATTTTTTTGGACACAAAATTGTGTGGAAAAATGAAAGTACTGAGAAACCACTCCATTAGCCCTTCACATGTCTCCACTGAAGGCAGCCAGCATTGTTGCACACGCTTTGCAAGCTGTAAACTGAGGATAACCCTTGACCAAGACCAGAAATACAACAGAAGTACAGACAGCCAAACATTGCCTGGGGTACAGAACAAAGCCACAGGGTGTTGTCCTGGCTGTCCCTTGGGAGCAAGAGGCCCTTTGCAGCAGCCCTGGGTTCCTGCCAGGGCTCTCCAGAAGGGCTGGAGCAGATCTGGCTGATCTGTGTCTGCAGAAAACCTTTCCAGCTCCAGCATGGAGCTGCAGGCAGAGGGGGAGAAACTGCACAAAGCTATTTAGCTGATTAGCAATGAGAGCTCAGCAGTTTTTGACAGCTAGCATGTGTCTTATCCAGCTAAAACATGTTGTTCTGTAAATCCTCAAACCTAGTTTCTATTATTGTTTTAAAAGAGCTCTTACTGCCTGTGGTAGCTGTGGTGCTGGTGGTGACACGTTATATGTGACAAATGGTGTAAGGAAGAGTTCAGAAGGCCAGAAACATTGTCTTGTCACAATAACAAAAGGACAATCTTGTGTCTTGAATCAAGGATATCCTCTTTGAGGGGAAATTTATTTTGTGGTACACACATCTCTAAACTATTATGTAATTGGCATCATTTACTCTATATTTATGGCATTATGCGTTTACTGTATTTGGGTTTGTTCAAATAATTTTACATATCTTGGAGAAATTGTATTTTACATGAAGATTTAATCTAACCACAGCTGCAGCAATATAAATTACACTTAAGACTATGCTGATTGGTTATAATCAGTTGTAATCACATCTTATAATTACATTGCATTCTGGAAGCAAAGGACTTTTAAGCCTACTCAGCACCCTGCTACATAAAGAAGATTAGCTGTTACTTCTGACAATCTCAGCCAACACTGAAATATGCATATAAACACCAAGTTTTATAAATTTATTGTTCAAGAACCAAATGAATTTCTTTTTGTGTCAATAAAAGGCAAAATGGAAATAAAAAATCTAAAATTTATTGAAAGCCACACTTCTATAAAATATCCTAATTAAAATATTTATAGTCTATTTAGTCTCAGAATACTAATAAATATAAGGAAAAATCCATTTTCTTGATATCCATCTGATAATTATTTATTGGTATACCACCGTTCAATCATCAACAGAGTAGTGCAGGATACATTGAAGGTATAACATGTAAAAGTGGCATCCAAGTACTGCACATAAATCAGTGTTCCACTACAACGGTAAATTCAAAAGACTTTATAGGTGTATATAATATTCCAGTTTCACTCTGTCAGCTTAGTAGGTCTCCTTTTCAAAGAAATCAGCTATCTTATTTCACCCAAGCACAAGGCAGCCAAGTACTTGCACTCATACCCCCAGTGCAGAGAGCAGGCAGGAGCCACTCCCTTGCCAGAGATTCACTTGGAAAAGAGCAAGTGCTCTGTGTTTGCTTAATTTTGGGCCTAATGGTTCTGGTTGTCTGTAAGTTTCCTGCTCCACTCTCAAAATTTGTGTTGTTCTATAATACTAGGCCTTCTCCCCTGTGCACACTCTGGCAGGTAGAGGTAACAAGTTTGCTTCAGCCTTCAGGGCTTGTCTGTTCCTGCCTTCCCAGAAATCCTGGGAGCTATTCCATTTTGTAACTGTTATGTGGCAATGGCCAGGCCATGAGCAAAACCATAAACACCTGAGTAGTATTTCACTCATTTTCCAGAATAGTTTCATTAGATGCTATTCCATTTCTACTTTGCCTTCAATAATTTCATCTGTTTCTAAGTTGTGCTACAGGTATCCAGTCCATGGGACGACAGTCAGTAACCTAATCTCTGCTCCTGTTGCCCCTTACAATAATCTTAGAAGATTAGTAATCTTAGAATCTTTTTAAGAAGGAAAAAATGAGGTCATGTGATAAGAATGAAGAAAATTTCATCACTCTTCCAACTTTTTCTTCCAGCAAATATGTGTTCATAGCCACCCAATCTTGTAGATTGCCCCTGCTACAAAGTGATATATTTTTCTCTGTATTCAAGACACTGTTTTGACAACAACTAGATGTTAATTGTATATAAACGATGAAACACTAGGGCACTGTTACCTAAGTATTCTTGAGGTAGAGGATTGTCCCAAAAAGTTATATGCTTTCAGCACTAAGCAGACTCTTGATATTTAATAAAGTATCCATGCTAAATAGTTCAGAGAAGCTCAGTAAATATGTTTTTGCACGGACATTTTATTAGAATATTTCATAATATCTCTCATGAGGTTTTTTGCTGGAAAATATTCATTCCAGTTAATTTGGATAGAATAATGTCATAGGAATTGAAAAACATTAACAGAAACAGGATAATATGGACAAAATTATATTCACTTGGGCAGTATCTGAATTGCCAGATGGATGCCCAACAGGTTCCTCCATTGCCTGGAATGTTGTCCAAGTGGAAATCCCACTGCAGACACTTTCCAGCCTGGTGTGCTGTGTCCACACATTATGTTCCCAGTATAATCCGAGCATGAAGGTGGTGGTGATGTATATCTCAAAAGTCTATTTTAATATCAAAATATGGACCTGCAATCTTAGAAATGCCCTTTTCAATCAATTATCCAAAACCTCAGTAAACTGCAGCCTTATCTCCTTCTTTTTTTAATCTTCTCTTATTTCTGTCCTTGTCTTTTGCTTATGAATCATATCTTGGCATCCTTTAGGCAACAAAAATATGGAGTAAAGACTGTAATTTGTATACATTTTGTTTTACTGATATGTTCATCTTATGTTATTTAGATGTCATTTTAATGAAGTCCATTCTTTTAAAATTATGACTACTGTTTTCCTAGATCCACATTGTGTGCAATGTAAGTTAAACAATTCAAGCAGAACCAGCATATCAGCATCTGTAAGTGTCCTATTCTCACACCTATGCAGTACTTAAGTTGCTTTTATTTTTCTGGATACATGTTGTTTATATCACGTACAGTTTTACTTGAGGAATATTTTTATAATTTCACTGTAATTGTCCTTAGTAAATGTCTCTGCAAAGTTTGCTAATGTATCTTGGTCCATGACGTGAAACTCTCCTTGACATTATAGAGAATGTCTTAATCTTTAATTTTTTGTAAAGAATATTTGAATATGCATTTCATATTTAATCAACTATCTTTGTTATTCAAATTACTTATGCAAATTAGCTGTTTGACAGACTCTGTGATCTAAGTTGCTTAAATTGTACAGCATGTATGTAGTGGGTTAACAGTTTCAGGAGCTGCCAGTACACTGCTCGACATGCTGAGAACAGCAGTAATTACAGTCCCTGGTGCTTTGCTTTCCTAAATCATGGCTGTGCAGAATGCTCTCCAGTTGGATCTGATGGGGACAAGTCACGATGATGAAAAAAAGAGTCAAGAATTAGAAAACAGTATTTACAGTACACAGCCTAGGAAAGAGAAAGCCCTGGAGGAAGACAGAAAATGTATATGGATGGGAAATAATTAAAATGAGAGACCTAGGACCAACTAGGTTTTCAGAGCCGAAAAAGGGAATTAAGCATAGAAAGGCCAAATTTTTATATTGACTTTTACCTTTATTTAGGGTTGATATCTGTGCAGCTGATAGAGATTTCTCTTCATTTTTTTGGGTTTTTTTTTTGGCGGGGGGATTTTTTGGGTTTTTTTAATTGATAAGGATTGGGTAGAAGGAAAGGCTCAAGGAGCATTCTGGTAGAAGAATTCCAGATTAGGCATCAATAAAGGAAAGGACAATTTTACAGAAAATATCTTCTACCTAGGTTCACACAGCTGAATAACATTCTAAATACTGCAAAGCACACAACTCAGAATATAAATACTGAAAATACTGAATATGCGACTGTGTGTACGGGTAGGTTCACATTAGTGGTGGGTTCGGTCGTTGTATTTTTAACATGAATGATGGCACATTTAGAAGCCGCTTCAATATGCTCATTATCATAAATTATTCTGTCTAAAGAAGAGGTGGCATTTTTAACTATATGAGCCATAAACTGCTATAAGACTAGTTGAGCAGCGTGATACCAGAATGGGCCTAAATCCAGCTGGATGAGACCCAGCATTATGAAAACAAACTGACCCAGCAGTAAGAAGTTCCAAAGGAAATGAAATGAGACTATGCTCCTCATTAAGCTAATAACAACAACAACAAAAAAGTCTGTCTGCCTGGAAGAAATGTGGATTCCAGTTGGAGCAATCCATAAATTAGGTTTTGTAATTCTTTTTGTGACTTCAATCCACATTGTTCTCTTTAATACAGAAATAAATAGCATCTAATAAGGCCATCTTGCAAACATCAGTACTATCTGGCTCCAAGCTAGAACGATTCACTCAGAGAAGATGATTTAAATTAATGTATTTCTTATAGAGGTTTTGTGTCACCAGCAGTCTGAGAGACTGAGAGCTCTGTGCATGCTGTGGGTCAGCAGTGCTGTGACCCAAAGTGCTGGTTCCATGTGGATGCACGAGTCAAGACCTGAGTGCAGGAAGGTGACTGTCCACAATGTGCCCTGGCCCCTGGCTGCCCCAGCAGTGAGCACCCAGCCCAGCATCCTTCCAAGGAGTGGTGTGTAGCTTGGTACCAGCCGGATGGGCTGAGGGCCAAGGTGTAGACAAATATCACAATGTGTGGCATGCTGAGCACAGCAGATGGACTGAGCTGAAAGCTTCACTGGAAAGCAAACACAGCAGCACACATTTCAAACATCTGTACAGATCTCCTGTACTCCTCTTGTGTTTACCATCCCCTGCGTTTCTCCCTTCTCTTGGAAACGTGGCTAACTAACAGCTAGATTTCTATTAAATCGAGTTAACATTTGCATTTTATCTGGTGTTTAAAGTTCAGACTAATTTTTCTGCAAACTTCAGATCTAAAGCTAATAGTGCAAACAGTATTATGAGAAACTTCTGCCTTCCACAATCTAATTAAGCACATCAATTGTATGTGTTTGATTCTCCAGAGACCCTAGGTATCCAAATTGGCCTTGCTGCACAAGCATTGTTTCGCTTTTAGAATGACTGGGTTCTTCACTACTTCATTATTCATCTGTTTAGCCAAATGTTACAAAATTAGGTCATTTGTCCTCCTCACAGTGAAAGGGAGATAAAAGGTCATTAGCAGAAGTCCTGCTGTAGTGAGCAGTGGTCTCCTCTTCGAGAGGTGCTCTGATAGGTAGTAATTTTGATTTGTACAGATCATCACATCAACATACTATATATTTAGCACTGGGTGATCATCGTAATACTTATTGTAAAATCTCTTCTGAATAGGGATAACACTATAGGAGGGAAGAAACAGATAGAGAAGCTTAGAAAACAGGTGAAGGCCTTATCAGAGAGCTCCTTGGTGACAAGTTTTCAATAAGCAATAACACAAAAATAATAAAATGAAAGAAAGTTATGCATTAGTACTGCAAAGTTTTCAAGTGACATATCTAAATATAAATAGTTACATGTTGAAAGGACAAAGGTACTTGTTTATGACAGATGGTATGTGATCTGATCGGGAGGTTGCTGTATTCAAATACAAGAAATCTCACCTGAAAATTTGGACCGATGATCACAGACTTTCCAAATGAGAAAAGATGCAATACAGACAGGTATTAACAGCTGAAAAGTGAACTACTTCATATGTGGGACAAAGGAGAAAAGGAGAAAAGTATAAATAAATGCTTGTGTAAATAAAGCAACAGTCTTCTGGTTGATGACGAATTGTCATGGTTGCATTCATCAACACTTAAAAATACTGCAGCAGTGAAACATTAAACAGTGACAGACTGGCGGATTCTCTTTTTTTTTAAAGGATAAGGAAAACCATATTTTAGCAATGCAATGCTTTATCCACTGGGCTATGAACCTCTTTTGAACTCACATTATGAAGGGTTGAAAAATGGATTGTGGTCAGGAAGTGTAGCAAATAAACTAGGAAAGCAGACTCAGAAACATGGAAAAAGGAAAGAAAAAAACCCACTCTCCTTCTGCCTTCTGCATCCCACCCCCAGATATTCTTTCAAGTGAGACATCCAAGTCACGAATAGGGTTACAAACCACTGAGCAAAAAACAAACAGCATTTTATTAATATGTAATGATTGCTTTCTACTCAATGTTCGTCAATTCTTCTGCTGATGATTGTGCTAATTCACTGTGTATTATGAGATGTAAATTTACATCCTGCTCTATGTACTTTGTCCAAGTCTTGTATTTTGAATGAGACTGATACTTTTATTTTGGTTTCCATTGCTGATATATGATGGTGCTTCCACCATCACTGAAAGTGAGAAATAAGTTACTGAAATTGTAATGATACACTAAAAATATTTATACATTTCCAACTCTAACTTCTTCTGTATGTATGTTATAATGTTTCCAAATCTAGATAAAATCCTATTTGAGAACGTGAATCTCAACAAAATTTCACAGCTTTATTTAAATATTCTTATATGGACCTAATGTCCTGCTAGACACATTTATTTTCTGAAAAGCATAGTCAAAATACCATGTTTTGAAACTGCAAAAGTCTCAAAAGAGTCTTCTTCAACATTTTTGAAAGTATTCTATTTAAAGATGTTCTTGAGAAACACTTTCTTGGAATGCAAATACCTTAGAAACACAGGCAACATGAAATATGGTAATAAAGTAATACGACCCTTAGGTTTAGATAAGATGGAAATAATGTTTTTTTTAAAAAATAAAACCTTCATGCAATTCTCCTCCTCAATTGTCTTTACACTTGTAAATAAAACTGTTCTTCCCATTTAGAGAAAGGAGTAGAAAATTGCATTAAAAAAATCCATAGCACAGCAGGGAAACTTTCCCTAGTCTCATACAGTTGTCCTGACGTCCTATAAAGTGTGTGCTATGCTAGAAATTTAGTACATTATCTGATATATTTATTTATTTGAATTAATAATTAATCCCTTTTTAAATTATTGTTGACTGCCAACCTAATAACTCATCATTCACAAGGAATTACAATGCACTTTTAAAAGATACATATATATATTGATCATATAAATGCATATTACTCACTTGTTGCCTAATGTTTAAAACTATAAAGAGGCAAATATATTTTAATACATCCCTAGATTACAAATTTTGCAGAAAAGCTGGTGGTCAGTGCATTTACAAACCTGCAGAAATTAAGAAGTTTAATCATCAAATTAAGTGCTTCATTTTAACTAATCAAACTTGAGGACATCAGCCTTCACTTCTGCTTCACTTTCTAATTCTGCAAAATAAATTAGTTTTCTACAGTCTAGTAAATGGCAATACTCAAAATTGTTTATGTAACCAAGAGTTTGACGTGTTCAGAATGATGGTGCTGGATGATTATCGCACCCATAGGATAAAGACATCTTTTTAAAGTATATTTTTATTGTAATTGCTGAGTAAATCTTTTGAGTAAAAATCCTGATTATATTATTTTGCTTTACAGTGGCTACAGTGCTTCTATGCCTTTCATAGGCCAACATCAAGGCACCATTAATATTGTTGTATGCTACGAAATAAACCTGTACCATCACCTTAAATTTGTCTGCTAACAATTGTTCAGTCATATTTCCTGTTCTTACCTCCATATCTTTGATTTGTACTGACTCTGTAACAGGTCAAAGTGATTTCTACTGGAGATACATTCACTGAGACTTGCTGTATCTCAGCTGAATTCTGTGTATTACTTAGGCGGTTTTCAAAATGTATGTATGTGCATATACGTATGTGTAATGTATATTACAGACAGACAGATGTGTGTGTGTGTACAGGCACAAGTTGGCAGTGGTGAATTTCAGTTCCTGTTGTCCTGCATGAGACACATGTGTGTATAAGGTAACAACAGCAAACTAGGCAATTAGTACATAGCTAATTATGGAAAGATCTCTACATCCTAAAAGTCATAAAACATTTTAATCTGTGAATCACCTTCTACAAATCTGTATATGAAAAGGTAGAAATGGGTCTTCCAGGTAAGGTCTTGTTATCAGAAAAGTCTTATATTTTTCTTCTATAATTTCTTTTAGAAAACCAGCCAGCTGATTTTCTTTTCAATTAAAAATGAATAGTGTTACTAGCCAGGATTCAAAATCAGAAAACTATTGACATGAGTTTTTCTGCTAACGTAATGTTGAATAGTGTCCATCATCTGAAGAGCCTGGAATGCTTTATGAACTCAGCTTTTGCAAAGAGATCCCATTCAGGCACTCCACTCTGGGTACCAGTGAAAAGCTGAAATGTGTGTCTTCCTTCTAGGGCATTACTGTGTTGGAGATGGAACTACTCCTGTTAGAACATGGATATTAAATTTACATTCAAAGAGGAGGTCTATACTCCAGGCAGCAGTAGAAGAAAGGTTGTGTGACCAGAGCTACACAGTTAAGAAAAGTTATGGTAGCTGGATACTCAGGTCACAAATTCTCACGTTTTAGTGCATTAAAATCAAAGCTATCAAAAAAACCTCACAAAGGCTCCATTTCCAGATTTTTCTTAAAACATATTCTATGAGCTCCTGCTTTCTAATGGCACAATGCTTCTGTGACAAGACTTTCCAAGGGATATTGTGGTGTATAAACTCTGAGGTTAGTTTTCCTATTCAGATTAATTTCTCTAAATGTGTAGTTCAGAAGAGTTCAAACCTTCACAGATAATATAATATAATATTTCAGTAATTAAGTGTTTGAATAGAATTTATTTTCTTCCAGCCGTAATCATTGGCAGAAGAGGAATTTTTGTTTCTGTGTCGAGTCTATAAGATTGATACAGGGTCTGGTTATCATCTGATGGCACATGCAGAACACAACTTGTTGGTAGGCTTCAAAGTCGGCAGTGTGTCACCTTCACACTTCCAGTCCTGCTCCAGATACATGGGACCAGATTCTTGGCATTAGCCAGAGATGTCTGAATGCTTCTCTAAATTACTCTGGCTGCTAATTGTGCCAAACATTCATTATGGTATCCAGTAATCTCAGGGCAGAGTGCAGGTTTGGCCACATTTCCTATGCAAGTCCCAGGCAAGCAGATGGTTGGAGAATTATGCTGGCATTTGCCCCTTTAGTAAGTCTACATGCTCTGGGTGATGCTTCCACTGGTAAATGCAGGCATTAGTGACACTTGGCACAGACAGCATATGACAAAGCAGCCTGGAAAAGAGACACATTCTGTTCTAACAGGCAAAATGATTAATAGTTATGTTCCATATACCATGCACAGTCTGAAAGGGTTTCTAATATTTTGGATTATTAAGAGTATATTCTTGAAGCTTTTTCCATTTCAGTCAACTTATTTAAAAATATAGTTAGGATTAAATCACAGACTTTCATGTTTATAATTGTATTTCTTTCACCAAGTTTCCTGGTGAGGAACAGCATCTGTGACCTTGCAGTGGATGCCTGACAACTTTCACTGGCTACAGAAGACAAGTTTTTATTTGCTACAAGGGTCATGTAACCTGTAGTTCGTTTTAGGTATGTTCTTTAAATTGATCAGTTACCATTGCTCTGGCATAATAAAAAAGTAACCTCGAGAGGAACTCTTATGGGTGTATGAACTTGTGCTGGAAGATAAGGCAGACTGATACTAGTGAATCTCAAATAATGCCTTGATTTTGCAAAGACAAAACTGCAATTTTCATGTTAATGAACAAACTCCCGTTGTCATTAAATCCTTCAAAAAGTTATAAAAGAATGTATTCAGTTAGCAGGCAGATCAAATGTATCAAACCAGGCTCAGGTAACCCTAGCCTACAATTAAATGTCATTTCCTCTTGGGAACAATCCTTCAAAAGGAGAGCAGCAATGGTGCCAAGAACGTGTCAGCAGCTGCAACTGCAACTGGAAAACAGCAGGTTATATTTCAGTGACTTAATTTGTTGCCTTAAACACAACCCTGAGAACTTCAGCTCTACAAAGGTGGCAAAGACATGAGATTGGGTATGTTGGTGATCTGAGGCAGACATTAAAGAACTGGAAGCTGTTTTCTGGCAGTGCAGCCACAAAATCTGCTCCTTAACTCACTGCCTCAGCTTTGACAGAAAATAAAACTATTTGAAGTTCAATATCTGTCAAATAGAAATCAAATGTCAGTCTTCCATTCTAAGATGCAAAATTCAGAAGGCAGAAGAAATTGCTCTCTTACAATCTGGTTTTAAGAGAAGTCAAGATCAATGTTATTGATTTAACAAGAAACTTAATTATTCATTTTATATCTAGTTTATTACAAAAGTTTGCCACGTGTTGACTAATTATTTTGCTAGGAAATTGTGTCTATCTAAATTAATAATGGAAGAGTGCAGAGTTTACCCTGAGGCTGCAAAGATTGGGAACGAACAGGAAAAAACCTAGTTTAAGGCAGCTAGGAATGTACATGTGATTACAAGCTTCAACCTTGCACCAAGATAAAGCATAAGGAAAACTGCAGTTATTATTTCCCACTGGGGGATAATTAAATACAAATAATAAAGCTTGCACAATCTGTGAGGTTATAATCTCTCTTTGTCAGGAAGCGTATTCCTGAGTGACAGCTGTCACAGGCCTTGGCTACATGTGACACAGACTATTTGAAGCTCTAATTGTGCAGAGAAATGTGCAATTCTCAGAAGACATGTCATTGCAGACTGTGAGAGGAGTCCTTTGGCTGTGGCTGGGAGATCATATGAACACAACACAGCTGACTGCAAATGGGAGGTGGAAAAGTAGAGTTAAATAAATATGTCCTTAACATGAAGGTCAAAATCAGAACAAACCCACTTTTCACAGAGAGGAAATCCACTAAAGTGACTTTCAGCACCACTGGGGCAAAATCAGCCCCAAAACAAAACAAATCCTTTGAAAATTAGCTGAGGGGTGGCATGTCATATAATGAAAATCAGTCAAAAAAATTCTGTGACAGGAACCTTCATCAGTTAACTATTCTATAATATGTCACTGACACTTAAGAACATAAACCTGCCTCTAGAGCTATTAGGCAAGGCCTCCTCCTTTCCATTTTGAGTCAAAATTTGAATATAATTTAGAACATATACAAAAGCAACAGAAAAGTTATTACTTCTGAAGTATAACCATCGTTAAAATTGCACACCTTAGGTTCCCTTTTGAGAAACCAGAAGTTATTAGAGCACTTTTCTCTGAGACAAAACCAAATTGCATACTTTTCTTTCAAAGAGACTAACTTGAGTAATATTAGCTTGAAGCTTAGAAATGAAAGGGTAAGCTACACTAAATCTGAAGCACAGGTGCAGTTATTGGAGCCTTCGCACGAGCTTTAGGATTGGGATGCACAGAACAAGCACTTAAACAAACAACTCCTTCCACACACACACAAAGTGAAAGACACTTGGAAATCTCTACTGACCCAAATTCCTGCAAACTGTGAGGTGCTTATTTGTGTGAAGAGAATAGTCCTTGAAGCTTTTGCAAAAATTAACTTGGAAATTGGGCAATACATTTTTTTTCATTGTAATGGAGTATATAACAATTAATCTCATAGGACAAGTGTTCCTGTGATGGTTTTGTTGGTTTGTTTAGCAAAGAAAACTATAAATACTATCAAATCAACACTGAGCATGGTGAAGACTCACATAGACCAGAAAAAGAATCTTCTGAGAAGTGTTAACAACCTCTTTTTTTCCAATCCTGTAATATTTATGGGTGTTTAGAATGTAGTTAATATAGTGTTCACACACTGGAATGCTACAGGCATTTTTTTCTGCTGCATATAAATGAGTAAATATTAATGCTTGTAAAACCTTTGCCAAAGAAAATTTTAGTGCAGACAAGGAAACCTTTGTAATTCCAGAAGTTCTTATAAAGTCGAGGAATATAAAAAGATTTTTTTCTACGTTCACCTGTGCGCATTTAAAACATTTTTACTATTGGTCTAATGTAAATACCTTAATTTAAGGACTTGAAGAAAGAATGCTAAAGCTTTTTTTTTTTTTAAATTCAACTTTCCCCAAGACTGTGCTCACATTATTCATTTATTTTTGTTTTACTAGGTTTTTGTTCATAAGAATAGAAACTTCACAGCTTGATAAATTACATGTCAGAACCTGTTCCTGTTTATTGTTTGGGGGCTTAAGGGATTATCCAAAAGGTTTTGGCTTTCTGTTCTCAGGTTTTTTATAGCCACTTGAATCATAGAAGTAGACACGTAAATGCTCACAAAGTACTTTAGACAGTTGATGGCTGTATTTTTTATTATTATTGCTATTTGTAATACATTTAGCCATTTCTCCATGATTTTCTGAGGATGCTTTAGGCACATCTGTTTATCTTACCTTTTCCAGAAAGCACAATTTTACCTGCAGAAATAATTGTTCCTTTGTATTATAAATCACAGAGATGCAGGCCCCTAAAGCTCTATTGTGTGTGATTTAAAAACTGAAATAAGCTAAAAGGCTCAACAGAGGATGAATAAAAAACCTGAAATTGCTTTGACAGTAAGGATGCAATAATTTATTTCTACTCACTGTTAAAAGTTCGTTGAATCTAATTCCATTAAATATTTCTGTAAATGCCTGAAATATTCAAATATGGTTATGTATTAATTGAATCATCTTTTTAAAATATCTTTGGTGACATAGTGCCTCGAATGTCTTTTTTACAGTGTAAGACATTGTTCTAGGCATTTAAAAATTATTAAAAATTTAAAAAACAATCCAAGTCTTTTTGGAGAACAGGGTGGCTTTTATTTCAGAATAATTATAAGAACTCTATCTTTGTGACAGATGCAATAATTTAGATAGGTCATCAAATTAAGTTAGTGACTATAAATGAAGAAAATCAGAATATGACTGCATTATTAGGATCATCTTAGCTAAGCTGGTATGCATTTAATGCCATTTTGATAACTTGATATTGAATTATATTTCAGTAAGAAAAAGTAGAAGTATTCTTGTTAAGGCAATTGATAAATACACAAGACCTCTGACCATAAAAACTTCTCCTACCCTGTGTTAAACCCAACAAGGGTGGATCTTTGAAGTATTTCCATTCTCCTCATGTCTACTAGAAGACTCTTATGCAAGAAGATGAACTGCAGCAGCTGGTGAATTCTCAATCCATTACTGGAGTTTTGCTGCTTTGAGAAATCGTCACAAGTTCCATGGGATGTGTTGACTACTCAGTGTTTCACAAAAGTGAGACAGAGATCTCTTCAAGCATTTGCTCCACGCAGAGATTCAACCAACAGCCAGTCCAGCTTTACATATTGCAGTGCAGACCTCAGTCCAAAATTCTACCCCAACTTCCAGCCTGTAATTTCAAATGTTTCAGGGCTTTCTGATTCAGCTTTCCATTGACCAATTGTCAGATATGGCTTCAACATTTGGTTTAATTATACTGTAATTGAAATATGCTGCTGTGTAGTGAAATTATTATCCTTTGGCTCTCACAGAGCTGCCTTAAGGCCTGTTCCAGAAGTTCTGTGACAAAGAAAACTCTCAGTGGCTCTGTTTAAACAGACTAATTGCAGTGAAATCTTTGCCGGGGGTAAGACTGGAGGCCCTTAACGAGAATAGCACTGATTGAGACCAGTGAAACATAATATCTCTGTTATACAATGAGCTCTACAGAATTTAGCATAAAAAACATTTTCCCTGTCATGAAATCATGTTTTTCTTGCAAGAAATGTTATCTCCGATTTGGCTACTTGTTCCTACCTTTGAGACAGAATCAGGCACTACTGAAACTAGTGGTCCCTTTAGCACACTACTTTGGCACCATCACCCTTTCTAAGATCTATATATCTATACCATTGTGCTGTTTGCCTCCAAGTTGTGCCTCTCTCTGTCCATATTTTCAAACAGCAATGTTTAGAGTAACACTATTGTAAGCCAGCTATACTAACACAGGTCTTAAAACAGCCCAACAGGGACAAAGCAGCATGTCTGCCTGAGACAAGTAGGAAACAGGAAAGTGGAAAGAATAAAGCATTAACTAATGCTGCAATGAGTAAGGTACTCTGCTATTTAGAAGGTGCTTAAATTATTCTGGAAACCTAGCTATAGAACACAAAAATATAACATCAAAACCTGGAAATTTAATTGGCAAAAAACAAAAGCAAACAAAAGACTCAAGGCTGTCCCAGTTAATATTCTACTATTATAAGCAAAAACTGACTGAACTGGGAAAAAATTATATCTGAAACTTTTGAGTTAAGGTTTTGCAAACTCAAGATGATTTCAAAAGCTCTCAGCTCTGAGCAGACCTCAAAAATGCAAGAATCAACAATTTATTCGTATAGCTTCTACATGAGATATTTAATTTTTCAAATTCAAGTACTCTTGAAAAAAGTGAAAAAGCAACAAAGAAGTTGCTTTCATTGTGCCTATTTTAATGTTTATTTTCCACTTAAATTTTGTGTTAAAATGCTTATCTATTTATACTTTATTTAAACTTGCTTCACTGAAAATTAAAAGGAAAAGATATATTCATTTAAAAGAAGCAACATATTTTGCAGAAAAGAAAACCATGTTGTTTCTGAAGCATAGCACTGAATCACCGCGGATGAAAAGTCTGATATTTCATAGGCGTACAGGATTATGTCACATGCAATAATTTCAGTGATTGAATGGGTAAATAGAATATCTGTACCTGTTCTTCAGCTCTCTTTCCTTTTTCTGTTTGACTCTATGGGCAAAGATGAATTTTACATCCGGAATTTTGAGCAAATTACCTATAAGAAAGGATTCAAACAGGAAAATGCACAAAACATCACCTTTCCAGAATTCATGGCTCCTGAGTCTTGTCTTTTTTTCAAGCTAGAAAAGATAAGACCTAAAAATACGCAGCTATTGAAACACAAACAGAAAAAGCTAAACCTGCAGCCCTCTCTCCAGGCTGTAAGACCTGCATTAGAGCTGGGACATGAGCTGCTGCAGCTGCTAGAGCCACAGGCACAGCCGAGCAGTCCGTGTGGGGGATCCTGCCTGTGTGTGGCCGTGGCCATCAGATTATTTTTCTTTAAAATTAATAAAGGACAACACATGATAGTGGCCAGGACTGGTAACTCCAGCATTCGTGCTGCTCCCAGACCAGAGCAGCTGCAGCAGCATCTCCCAGCGATGCTCTGCCCTGGCACCACCGAGACCCAGCTGGTGGCTGGGGCTGGAGCTGGGAGCTCTGCATCCCTGCAGGAGCAAAGTGCTGGGGACGAGCCCCATGGCTGGGGGAGCAGCAGCAGGGCTGGCACAACTGCAGAAAATGCAGAGGCATGAGTGTGACATTGCAGATTGGCTGAGAACTGTGTGAAAAAAATGATCCTGTTGTGTTTGCCAGGCCATGGTTACAGACCAGCCCCGCTCTGCTGCCTCCCTAGGCACTGGGGAGGGTCCATGTTCATACACATACCAGCAGTGCACTCTTCCATTTTTACCTGAAAAGATTATGCTCATTTCAAATTATTGCATGCAGTGCCAGTCAATCAACATTTTTCATTCTTCAGATCACACTGCGCTGGTTTCAAAGGGGGCTCAGGTCGTCTTTTATTACAGTGGGAAGAAACGGATAAAAGAGCTTAGTTGATTTCAGTTAATGAAAGCAAAACCTTGTCTTTTGTTTTTGATTTTGAGACTAGTTTTGCTGGTGTATATTTTTTATTTTTGGCTTTTAAAATATTAAGATATAGACATTTGATGATTAAATACTGCAATTAACAATGGCAACATTCTCTAAATTTAAAATATAATTACGAGATAATGATGAAGGCAAGTGGGCATTTTTGCCTGATAAAAGTGGAGGCACTGCTGGCCAGATATATGCCAACCTGCTTTAGCTTTCTTGGTAGCTAACCTCTAGGAACTGCATTAATCTGCAGCTATTATTACAATTGCTATATATATTTCAGTGCAGACGTCATTGTTATAGATGATATTATAAATTCTTTATCTTTGTGAGAAATGCAAAGTCTTTGAAAAGACTCGTAATCCAGTGATTTGGGGAGTATCCACAGTAAATTGCACCAATTTAAGTTTGTTTTAATCAGTGTATTGTCAGTTCTTAATGGAGAATTGTACTGCTGTAGCAGGCACAGGTGTTCGGGTTGAGGCTTCTAAAAGAAAGGAGTGCATTTATATCTGTGTCTGTTCACTGACACTGAGCAGAGTGCAGATAAACAGGGTGCACTAAAAGAACACTTGGCTCCACAGCAGTGGAAAGCTACAGACACAGTGGTAGATTTTTTCCCAGAACCATGCAATAATGATGCTGGTTTCAGATACCAACCACCCAGTTGCTTCCTCATACATGTACCAGAGTAACCATACCTGTGACTGGTTCTAATCTCAGTAGACATAAGTATTGCTACTCATCTGTGTGTCCACATTATTTTCAGGATCAGAGACTTATTTCTAGTATTTCTAGGAATGTATGCATGTGCAACCATTTGGTGCTTAGAGTAATATGCAAAGAAAATAATTGATCACTTTTAAAACACTGTTTAGTCTGAGTAATTTATTACTGTGGGGTGAATTCTATTTTAAACACTTTATTCTATGTTTATTAATCACTTGTCTTCAAAGGTAGGTAAAACAACAATTAAGAACAGTTAATTAAAAATAATTAACCTTTCCACTGCCATTATTCTTGGAAAAGAATCTATTGTAATATTTTCGAAATTTTAGTGAGAAAATACTGAGAAATCTGTCTATTTAATTTCCACTTTGGCTTAATGCAATCTATTCTGGTGAGCTGCAAATCTTTTTTTAACATGCAAAATCCATTTTAACTGTCCAAAATGGAATATCTTTCCGAAATCCTTTAAATGGCACGTAGCTTTTAGAGGATTTTCTTTGGCCAGTTATTGATGAACCTGTGAAAACTCTTTCCTGAATTCACATGGGCCATTCAGGATCTGCAGCCTTTGACTCCAACCCATTGTCACTGGCCCAGCACATTGTGGCTGGTGGGCAGGTGCTTTGCTGCTGGTCCTTCACTTTGAATAACAAAGCCTTCCAGGCTGTTTAGCAAAATCTGTTAGATGTCAGAGTCCCACATCTTCTAGTCATGGACATCTGCATGATTCACAGGACAGAATGATAAATACAGATACAGAAGAGAAATACAATCAGCAACTATAGGACCCCTCACAAAAGATTTCTTCATGGCTTTGTCAGATCTGAAAGAATTCCTTAGCTCTTCCCTCATCCTGACCTGCCCCTGTTATTCAGTAATGTGCAACTTGAGGACCCACGATACACATAACATTGTGTTTGGCAGCCAAGTAAAAATAAAAAGTAAGTTTAAAAAAGCAACAATTATACAAAACAATGTGGAATATAGATATGCAATGGATTCTATACTTCTAAGTAGGCTGAAATACTGGGAGTGGTGAGAAGATAAGGAAGAGCTACAGCATAGGAAACAATGCTGGATGCATGACATGATGTAGGTAGAAAATGATCAATAAATTTTAGGCAGTAGGAGAATTGAGAAAAACAAATTTCAGGAATAATGATAATAGTAATTTCAGTCTATGGCATCATTGAATTCATCTCAGGCTTAGGGGGCAAAGCCTCAGACGTTGGAAGTTATCACTGTAGTGCTGATATCAAAAGAGCCATGACAATTTATGCAAGCTGAAGATCTACCCCTCAGCAGCTCAGATGTAGCTTCTGTGCACTGCTGAGCCAGTACACTAGCAAGCTGTTCCTGGCTCTCGTTGCCACAGTATCTGTGCTCACCAGCCTCGTTTACCAAGCAAATAAACAAACAAACAGGGTTCTTCAAAAGATATTCTGCAATTGAAGAGCTTTAAAAAAAACCCAAACCAAACATGAAGATCAATGAAATTAATAAAAGGAGTCTGCTTAGGGCAAAAACATGCTGAAATTGGAGAATTTTTTTTTTAAAGGAGCAAAGAGATAATATCCACAGAAAATGGTGGGTGTGTTATCATCATGAAAAAATATTGATTTGTGTGCCTACCAGCTAAGCTAAACAGTTGGTGGGTTACAAAAAGTATGCAAGAAAAAAAAAAAGCAACAGTTCCCTCTTCTCATTTGATAGAAGGCATAAGCTGAGAAAGTTCAGAGCTCAACTGCCTCTTCTGTGATTATGAAATGTGTCAAATAATGCTTGAAATGGATCAAGAGTATTCCCTTCAGCTCTGTGCAGAAAAATATCCTGGTCTCAGCTGCAGAGGTGATGCACTGCATTGACAAAGGCTTGTCCTGAAAGGCAGATCATTAGACAGTGTGCTGGTGTGCCTCAGCATTTGTATTGGAACTGAACTGCGTTTTTAAGAAGAAAAAAATTTTAATACTGCAGTGATCCAAGAGCTGCAAAAGGTCCCTCTTTAGCTGTTAACATAAACTTGAATTCAGTATCAAAATGTAACTTGCATATGTTTACCTACCATGCCTTGTGCTATACATTATATGTCTCTAAAAAATACTTATCTGCTACAGGTATATTTATTTTATCAGATACTAGATCACTGTGTGTAGACCTGAGCTACACTATTATCTGTCTATCTTTAAAAATAAAAAAAATTCTGAAAAAGTAAATCAGTTGAAATGACTGTCACAATTTTTTTGTCCCTTCTTTTTCATTCACACATGGATTTTCCTTTCAAATACACAGGTTGAACATTTCTTCCGTTAAAATAAAAGATTAACAGCTTTTCTGAGATTAAAGCTGAATTTTTATATTTCCAAAATTATATTTCTTAGACTACAGTCTCAAGACCAACAATAATTAAGTTCCACAGAGATGGAAAAAACCAAAATACAGCATATAAACCCTGCTGTACTTTGAAGCATAATATTTTGGACTGTTTCTTCAAATTATAAAACAATATCATAAGCCTCACTCGAGTTTGACAAGAAACAACATTGAATTATCCCTGCTGATACTTATTGTATGTAAATCTAGTGATAAAACATCTCTTTAAAGCTATAAATATATTACATTTTTTCTTTCTCTACCCTCTGTAATATCTCCTCTGATGGTATTACATCAACAAGCTTCAGGAAACTCTAACTTGTGGAGCTCAATATTTCCACAGCAGCCATTGAATTAGAACCTGGGGAAACATAATCTGAACACTGGGCTCTGCAGCAATACTGAGGTCCAAGAAAAGTCATCTTTAACGTGAAAAAGCACAGAACAAGGCTTCAAGAATGATCAGTGCACTGGGGAGCCTGTTTTGCAAGATTTTTAGAGTCAGAATGGTTTAACTGAGTAAAACAACTGAAGTCTGCAAACACATATGATTGCTGTCTAAAAAAAACACATTGTAGGAGTAAATATTGAGCAGTGATACTGTAAGCTAAAGGACAGTGCTGTCATTAGGAAAAAAATGGTGATGACTGTTAATTTATTTAACTGGAAATGAGAGAGTTCTAAACTATTAGAATAACATGTTTCTGGAACTGCCTTCCAAAAGAAGGAGCACAGAAGCTAGAACTCAGGAATGAGCTGCCATAATAGTTATGGACTTAATTATTTATCCTTTCAGCATTTCCAAATGTCAATAACAAAGTAATTGCACTTACATGTGTGTTTTAAATGGAGAATTTGCAATCATTAATGAAAATGACACAGAAGTTTCATTTTCAGGAAGTTGCTTCTCTTGTCAAGGAACCCTGGAACAGGGAACAGGGTTCTCAAAACTCAAAACTGCAGTGTGGGCCATATCAAGATGTACTCTGCATCTTCTTGCCTGCTGTATTACAGCATTTCAGCAGCCTGGTCTAGTGAGAGGTTTCCCTGCCCACGGCAGAGGGTTGGAACTGGAGAATCTTTAAGGTCCCT